>JAJHSJ010001375.1:0-142825 GCA_021015155.1 Magnolia officinalis | reverse complement strand
CTAAATGTCTGCATTGTAACTCTCCCTAGGGCCCATTGATAGGCCCATACTTGTAGTGTGTAGGCCATCTAGGCCCATCTTCATTATGAACAGAATTCATCACCATATAACTTTTTTAGTATAGTTCCATGATTCATGATCATACGCATGATATGTATGCTTGATGTGAGGAGTGACTGATCATAGCATATGCCTTCGGGCAAATTGTTTATAGGCTCCTTGATAGACAAAGTTTCCCTACATGAGCGCGCGGTACGAACAGGATTGCTGCATGACTGGTAGTGTGATTCATGTACTTCGCATTTGTATGACATGATTATTGCATGCCCTAGCGACATCAGGGCTATGGCCTCTACACGCACATTGTGGATGGTAGGATCGGACATCGGAAATACTGTTTCTATCATCGGGGCACCATAGATGTCTCTGGGTGAAAATCCCTAAACCCGATGGTACCAGAGGATGACTCCAACGTCGAGACCGAGTGGATATATGAGCGCACGAGGGCCGAATACTACGAGGTCGCGTCTACCACTGTGTCGTGTGTTCACTCCCCAAGTGTAGGGTTGTGATGTAGTAATAATCTCGGTAAGACCGAGGTCGAATCCACAGGGACTGAAACCTGTACGTTATCTGAAACTAACTAGGACTAGAACTAAAATAAGATGAATTTTAAGCCAAGTATGATTTGAGGAATAATGGTGAAATAGTAATGTAAAACTTTAAGAAATTCAGAGGAAGGGAAACTAGGGATTCAGAGGATCCACTTGTAGAGATCAGGGAGATCTTATGCATGTATCATAATTCATGGAAATTAACTGAACTGACATTGATATAATTTTCAAGAGATGAAAGGTATATGAATTAGAATGGATTTCATCACCAAACCATGTCCAGGAGACAAAGCAAACAATAAAATTAAACTAATTACCAACCAATCAACATGCCATGAAGGTTAGGAAGGGTACCGTCATCCAACCATGCCCAGGAGACGATGGTAAACAACAGGGCTTCCTGACGTCATAAACATTAAAAGGAAAAGGAAATACTCAAAGCAATCGCAGACCCATTGTAATTTCAGTCACAACAGACCATTAAAAACTAAAAATATTCCCATGATAAAATTAAATCAAAATTCATTCAGTCTAAACAAAAATTCAAATAAGAAGTCTCCCCATCACCTACAAGCTTCACCCTTAGCCCTAGCTAAGGGGTTTAGCCCAACATGGTTAAACTAAATACCATAGGGTTCATAGAAAACAGAGAAAAAAGGAAAAGAAATTCTCACTCTTCTGCTCTTCACGTCCAGTGTGCTCCACCTTCCCCAAGCTCCAAGCCAAGCTCCAGCCGTCCTCCACGTCCAGCCAAAGACCCTGCCCAAGCTAACCTCTGCTCCCCTCTTGGCCTCCACGGCTGCCCCCTTGCTGGATGTCCTAGCACCAAGCCAAGCCCCCGCCTCCCGTTTCTTCCCTTTTATTTTATAGCTGCCAAAAGGCCCTGGAGATCAGTCGCTGGAATGCCGTCTCAGTAACAGAGTTGGAAATCCTCTGCGTAAGGGAATTTACGCAGCCGGAAAGACTATCCTGAAGAGCGCCACTTTTCATTCTTTTTTTCCAAAAGCTTAACATCACTTGGGTAATTTCTGAACTAGCTACACGATGGACGGTTTGGATCATCCATCTGATCAAAGATAACGGGCCACAACCACCCGGAAATTCCGGTTTTCACGGGCGTGCGGAGGCTTCCGCACGATGCTTCGCTGACGTGATCGGTGGGCCACACAGTGATGTTTTTGATAAAATCCACCCCGTCCATCAGATTCCTCCCGAAATTTCGGTCGGAATGGACTGGTTTTTGTCGATTTTTGATGAGGTCCACTGATTTATTGCTTCCACCGTTCATCCTGCATTATCTGAAGATTCACGTGCATACACGTGCAAGGGCTAAAAAGGACAGCTACACGATCGTCGTGACCCCCCTCTTAACACAATGGACGGTCCAGATCTTTCATAGGAGTGATGGGTGGGGCCCACTGCCAAAACTTCCGGTCGGACGCAAGAACGCTGGGTTTTTTTTTTGATTTTTTTTTTGTTTTTAAAATTCAGTCGGTCAGCAGGCGCTGACCGACTTTGGTTCTTCTGGTGCACGGCCGGTGCACTTGTGCACCGTGCACGTGGGTCCCACATAGGGTCCATTGTGATGTGGATCAGAAATCCACACCGTCCATCTGCTTCTTCACAGAATTTAAGGTGTTGATCTCAAAATTGAAGCATTTCCAGATATCGGGCGGGCCCCAATTCGCTAATTTATTGGCTGATCAGTCCATTGGGCCACTTCCACAGCGATCCGGGAGCTGGAATTCGACGTGTACGGTTCATTTATTGTCCTCATGCCCTGTATGAAGTTTCGGGTCGAACTGTTGGTGAAAACCCTGTGATCTTGCATTTCAGACCCATTTTAGGCCACTTGAGCTCCAGTTTTTTGGATTTTCTCAGATATCTGGAGTGCACGTTCGTCGATATCGGTTCCCTGGAGTCCGCCCCTTGCCTTTGGTGTCATCAGAGCATTAAATTCATGCATTTAGCACCCTTTTTAAGTCCAAGCTCATGAATACACCCTGTATCACAAACACAGTTATAACCGGGCGTTAAACAATATTATGCTCATAAATCTAGGCAATAAATGGGGTTAAATATGCATTATTTGACCCTCAACACAACCCCCAACCAGCATTTTGCTAGTCCCGAGCAAAGTATGCGAAAAATAAATTGAGAATTACAGGACAATCTCTATGAACTCGAGTGAATTTTAAAAAGCAATCCAGATACTAAATTCTAATATTCATGGATGTTGGGTATTATTTTCTCCTGTACTCCAGCACACCGTAAACTTCATAGTTAAGTTCAACGTACTAATCCATCAATCAGAAAGAAAATTCTAAACATTGAGATCCACGAGTGTATAGTGTAGTCCCAGCTTATCAACATTAAGGTCCAATTCGTTATTTCATGACATCCTTGGTAACCAACAAGAGTACCTAGGACAATCAACTTAAATCAAAACTTGTCTCGGAGATCAACCTTTTCATTCCTTCAGCTTTTCATTAATAGTAACATCAAGAAGGGGAATTAAATCCTCACCTATAGGGAGCAAACCTATGGTGAAGACTGTATACCCAAACCTTTTTTTCATATTATCCATGAGGAATTAAATCCTCACCTATAGGGAGCAAACCTATGGTGAAGATTCTTCGCCTAACCTTTTTCAATGGTATCTTTTCCTTTCAATTGATCATGACGAGCAATTGTTCAAGTTGGTTTCTTTTATGCTTACTGATCACCAAATTAATCCTTCAATATTGAACTGAAACATCAATGTATAAACGAGATGTGACATGTGAAATCATGACTCAATCAATGTTTACAACTTCTAATCATGGATTAATAATTCAACCTTAACTGTGAAATCTAACGGACAACTGAATCCAAGAGTAGTAAATCACCAACATTCCATATCCTGTAATTCTAAATCAAAGATGGTCATCAAATCACATCGAATTCACCAGAAAGTCCAGAAAAAATTTAAAATTTTTCACAATTTTTTGCTCAAGACTAAGAAAAACACTAATTAGGTTACCTAATCTCCCCAACCCCCAACCTAAAATCTACATTGTCCTCAATGTAAAAGATATAAACATGCAATGCACATGAGACAACGGTAGTAAAGAAAAAGTGATGGGAAGATAGTACCTGGATGATGAATCGTGAGAGACATTCCAAGAGATCACAGCATGGAATCCAATCAACACGAGAGAGAGAGAGAGAGCAACGCAAAACTAACAAAATAAAATAAAATCCTATCTATACCACTTTCGCAGGTGCTCTCGATTGCATTTAGCGCATGCAACAAGCCTGTAAACCCCTAGGTTGCCCCTAGTGGACGAGTTGTAGTCTCGTGAGGGTTTGCAGCAATGTTACCCACAAACATTGAACTAACAAATTAAGAAAAATGGAATGGCATGAAAAAGCTGGGTTGCCTCCCAGGAGCGTTAAGTTTACCGTCTATCCTAAAACAACATAAAAGAAACTACCCTAGTCCTAAGAAAGCAGGGAAAAACTACTCAGTCATGCCGCAAGGTTCCTCTTCTGGCCAGTATCGTGATAAATTTCTCAGTAAGTATCTTAACAGGATCATCCAAAAGCCCTTTTTGCAATAGGCTTGGATGCCCTGGAGCATGACATTCCAGAGAAACTTATGTATCTCATCAAAAATTTGTCGTTGATTTGCCTGAGGTATCCAGAGTATATACGATTCACCTGCGACAGAAGAAGTTTCGAAGTTAGTATCCCATGGTGAATCAGAGACTACAAGTAGATCAAATTGAGAAAAATTTTCAAGAAGTGGTGTGTAGTCTCAACACATTCCGAAGTATCAGACTTCGGTTCAATTTTTAGCTCCTCCTCCCTTAATGGTAAGCAGTGAGGATCTGGGGAGGGAGGGGCGTCAAAGTAAGGGTTCTCTCGGTCAGTGATGACTACCGAGATGTTGTCTTGCAATGCATTCACTTTGTCTTTATCATGGGATCGTTTGAATCTGCAAAGTGTGCCAAGCAATCATCCAAAGCATTGGGACATTCAGTTGAGAGTGACTCATTCTCCACATTGAAGTGTGTGATGATCTGTTCAAGGATTCTATCGTTTTTAAAAGTAGACGAAAGTGCGCTCTCTTGCTCCAGCCCTGCGCAAGCAGATTGAGGATCAGTATACGAAGTATTGATGTGCGGACTCTGTTCATTGATACTACTCAGAAGAGGCCTGGTCTCGTCAACATTCAACAGTTCAGATGGTGGCCTTAACTAGGTAGTTTTAAATTCCAGAGTCGTATCAAGTAACTCGTTCATCTCCTGAATTATATCATCATTCAATTAGGGGAGTGATCCAAACATGTCTCACAAGAGAGAAGGGTTGGTTGTAAGGAGCTCTTCCACTTTTAAATCAGATATGTCAGGTGAGTGGAGTAGCTCATTATGACCGCTCACTTCGTGCACTTCTTGATCATTGACCTGTACCAAACTTGAGATTAATTCCAAGGGAATTGGGGCTGAACATTCATGATCATCATCCCAATACGCATCATTGTCTAGTTCTGTGCAGTGCACACTTGGGATGGGATCGATTTCCTCACATTCTAAATTCGGTTGAGGTTCGAATAAACTAACCTCTACCTCATCATTGAGATCCTGTGTGTCATGTAAGGAAAGTGTGTCATCATCACTGTATTTGAAAGACAACCATGTCTCTTCTCCATTCTTTTGAACAGTCATTGAGATCGACTCATCGGGGAATTGAACCGTATGCTCATTAATGGAATCCAACTCCTCATTCCAAATTCCAGATTTTGTCAAAAATGAGTGAGGATCACTTTCCTCGCATTGTATTTCTGGATTGGGCCGTGGCTGCGATGAACTAGCCTCTATTAACCTATCAAGGCGTGATTCAAGCTCTTTTATTAATTTTCTCATGTTCGTACCAGAGTCTGTGTCACTTTGAGATGAATTCTCTTGGATCGATTATGGTTGAATCTCAAATGTAGTGGATCCAAGAGAATTATCACTATAACATGTTGTTGGTTCATCTTTCCGACATTGATGGTTCCACTGATTAAAGTCGTACGGATCATGTGTGGGAGAATCTGATGGTTGGTAATACATATTATCACTCATAATATAGTCACGCATTGTTTTCTTTTTCTCAGATGAGTGATA
Source organism: Magnolia officinalis (assembly GCA_021015155.1). NCBI lineage: Eukaryota > Viridiplantae > Streptophyta > Magnoliopsida > Magnoliales > Magnoliaceae > Magnolia > Magnolia officinalis. The sequence goes on along the minus strand of JAJHSJ010001375.1, from coordinate 137,061 downwards.
ATAATTCTTACTCCCATAGTTATGATAACCCCAACACTCACGTACTGTCTTGTTAATCCGTGGGGTGTAATTGTTCTCCTGCATATGATCACGTAAGGATTTCTTAACCGATGAAGCGTTATACTCTGGTCGGTTCTCGATGATTGTTTCAGGAAAATTCTGAGACATAGGTTGATTTCTATCATCATTATCATCCCAATATAGATATTCTTCTCAGCATACTGACGTTCCCACTCGTGCATATACATGATGAGTCCCCAACTCAAATCCTAAAAAATAAAAGAAAAGGTCCTACAGCAGTATGGAAAGTAAGTAGAGGAGAAGTTAGAAGGAAGTTACCAAGTTAGAAATTACTATGTTAAGATCCTGCAAAAGAAAACAAAAGAAATTAATTCCTAAAAATAGAAAATACAACCCTAAGCCTAAAAATAGAAAAAGTAGAGAAATTAGAAAGATATCACCCAATTAGAAGTTTCTATCTTAGAATCCTACAAAAGAGGAAACAGGTTAGTTCTAGAAATCAAAAAAAAAAAAAAAAAAAAAAAAAAAAAAAAAATCTAAAACAAAAGTTAGTAAAATCCTAATCTTAATTTAATTCTAAAACCAACTAATTTCAAATTACGTAGCCGTCAATCCCCGGCAACGGCGCCAAAAACTTGTTCACTCCCCAAGTGTAGGGTTGTGATGTAGTAATAATCTCGGTAAGACCGAGGTCGAATCCACAGGGACTGAAACCTGTACGTTATCTGAAACTAACTAGGACTAGAACTAAAATAAGATGAATTTTAAGCCAAGTATGATTTGAGGAATAATGGTGAAATAGTAATGTAAAACTTTAAGAAATTCAGAGGAAGGGAAACTAGGGATTCAGAGGATCCACTTGTAGAGATCAGGGAGATCTTATGCATGTATCATAATTCATGGAAATTAACTGAACTGACATGATATAATTTTCAAGAGATGAAAGGTATATGAATTAGAATGGATTTCATCACCAAACCATGTCCAGGAGGAGACAAAGCAAACAATAAAATTAAACTAATTACCAACCAATCAACATGCCATGAAGGTTAGGAAGGGTACCGTCATCCAACCATGCCCAGGAGACGATGGTAAACAACAGGGCTTCCTGACGTCATAAACATTAAAAGGAAAAGGAAATACTCAAAGCAATCGCAGACCCATTGTAATTTCAGTCACAACAGACCATTAAAAACTAAAAATATTCCCATGATAAAATTAAATCAAAATTCATTCAGTCTAAACAAAAATTCAAATAAGAAGTCTCCCCATCACCTACAAGCTTCACCCCTTAGCCCTAGCTAAGGGGTTTAGCCCAACATGGTTAAACTAAATACCATAGGGTTCATAGAAAACAAGAGAAAAAAGGAAAAGAAATTCTCACTCTTCTGCTCTTCACGTCCAGTGTGCTCCACCTTCCCCAAGCTCCAAGCCAAGCTCCAGCCGTCCTCCACGTCCAGCCAAAGACCCTGCCCAAGCTAACCTCTGCTCCCCTCTTGGCCTCCACGGCTGCCCCCTTGCTGGATGTCCTAGCACTAAGCCAAGCCCCCGCCTCCCGTTTCTTCCCTTTTTTTTTTTATAGCTGCCAAAAGGCCCTGGAGATCAGTCGCTGGAATGCCGTCTCAGTAACAGAGTTGGAAATCCTCTGCGTAAGGGAATTTACGCAGCCAGAAAGACTATCCTGAAGAGCGCCACTTTTCATTTTTTTTTCCAAAAGCTTAACATCACTTGGGTAATTTCTGAACTAGCTACACGATGGACGGTTTGGATCATCCATCTGATCAAAGATAACGGGCCACAACCACCCGAAAATTCCAGTTTTCACGGGCGTGCGGAGGCTTCCGCACGATGCTTCGCTGACGTGATCGGTGGGCCACACAGTGATGTTTTTGATAAAATCCACCCCGTCCATCAGATTCCTCCTGAAATTTCGGTCGGAATGGACTGGTTTTTGTCGATTTTTGATGAGGTCCACTGATTTATTGCTTCCACCGTTCATCCTGCATTATCTGAAGATTCACGTGCGTACACGTGCAAGGGCTAAAAAGGACAGCTACACGATCGTCGTGACCCCCTCTGAACACAATGGACGGTCCAGATCTTTCATAGGAGTGATGGGTGGGGCCCACTGCCAAAACTTCCGGTCGGACGCAAGAACGCTGGGTTTTTTTTTTGATTTTTTTTTATTTTTAAAATTCAGTCGGTCAGCAGGCGCTGACCGACTTTGGTTCTTCTGGTGCACGGCCGGTGCACTTGTGCACCGTGCACGTGGGTCCCACATAGGGTCCATTGTGATGTGGATCCGAAATCCACACCGTCCATCTGCTTCTTCACAGAATTTAAGGTGTTGATCTCAAAATTGAAGCATTTCCAGATATCGGGCGGGCCCCAATTCGCTAATTTATTGGCTGATCAGTCCATTGGGCCACTTCCACAGCGATCCGGGAGCTAGAATTCGACGTGTACGGTTCATTTATTGTCCTCATGCCCTGTATGAAGTTTCGGGTCGAACTGTTGGTGAAAACCCTGTGATCTTGCATTTCAGACCCATTTTAGGCCACTTGAGCTCCAGTTTTTTGGATTTTCTCAGATATCTGGAGTGCACGTTCGTCGATATCGGTTCCCTGGAGTCTGCCTCTTGCCTTTGGTGTCATCAGAGCATTAAATTCATGCATTTAGCACCCTTTTTAAGTCCAAGCTCATGAATACACCCTGTATCACAAACACAGTTATAACCGGGCGTTAAACAATATTATGCTCATAAATCTAGGCAATAAATGGGGTTAAATATGCATTATTTGACCCTCAACATCGTGGTCGGTTGGAAAGCGGTGTAGCCTTACTCGACCAAGGTAGGAGGCATTGCTAGGCTGAGTATGACCAATTCGTAAATGGGTCCGCTACCGATATGTCAAATAGGTATTGACAGACTATTGGCCAGGCGGATAGTGACGTTTCTTACGCTCACTTGGACTACGCGCCTGGAAAAGAGGTAGTGCCATTTGGAGTATACTAAACCCTGGTGATTATCCAGAATGAGAACTGTGCTGATACTTGATGCTCTAGTGATGAGCTGCATTGATATGTGGATTTGGATGAGGATTGACATGCTTGAGTTGCATCTCGCATCGCATGGTCTTGATATGACCGATAACATTCATATCTTGCACCGCATATCCTTGGTACAACTGATTGCATTCATGTACTCATTAGCATGATTATGCGTTACTCTGACATTGTATTCTGAGCATGCTCATATTGCGCACACACTTACACCATCCTCTAAGCTTTCTATAAGCTTATGCATGATTGATGCGTGCATGTGACGCTAGGACGTAGCCGTAGCTTCGCTGCAGTGGGAGTGTGAAGTCGAGCTTCAGGAGTTTCCGTTATCATTATCTTGTATTTCCCTTCATGCGCATTGTACTTTAAAGTTTTTTATCATAGTGAATTTTGTGATGGTGTTCTTGTGGTTATTGTTCATGGGTTAACCTTTTGGTTATGCTCATTACGAATCAAATTGATGTTAAAAATCTTCCTTCTAGGATCCCAGGATCGGAACCTGGTGTATGTTTGCTAGGAACCGAGAATGGGGAACTACGGAGGTTGTCGGCACCGGATTCGGCAATCGGGAATTTTGTGAGCCCGGTTTCTGAGTTTGGGGCGTGACACTTTGTGTATGGCTTATGTAAGAGAGGTGGGTTGTCTACTTGTGATCGATTGATCGATGTGATGGGTTATAGAGATTCTCTCAGATTTGCAACTCCCGACGTTTCTTCGAAAAATATGAGAGCCTAAAGCTCTTGGCCTGGGTATCGCATCAGCACGTGAGACGCGACGTTGGAGCCGCAGCGACGGCGTAGTCACTAGGGTATAAGTTTTTAGTCGAGCCTACTCAGATATTTGGGATGCGACTTAGGGTCACGCGGAAACTCCGATTATAGGTCGCGGGTTGCCAGAATTTGACCAGGAGGACTGCGGAAGCCTATGGAATAGTACCGTCTAAGATACAGGCCTTACAACTCTCCCCTCTTAATAAAAAAATTTCATCCTCGAAATTTACACAATCATCACAACTAGACATAACTCATAAGGAAGAGAAAATATAATATATCATATAAAATCGGAGACAACATACAAGATACAACATATAATCAATCATTAAAGAGATGGGGATAGCGCTCTCGAATCTTGGCCTCGCGCTCTCAAGACGCCTCATCAACAGAATGGTGACCCCACTGAACATTCACTAAGGGAATCACCTTATTCCGGAGGACTTGCTCCTTCCGATCAAGGATACGAACTGGCTGCTCAATGTAAGAAGCATCCACACAACCTCCAACGGTTGCCAATCAATAACATGAACAATGTCTGACCCACACTTCCTCAACATAGAGACATGAAAAATGTTGTGGATACCAGACAACTAAGATGGTAAGGCAAGCCGATAGGCCATGGCGCTAACGTGCCTAGTGATCTCGAAAGGTACTATGAATCTCTGGGTAAGCTTGCCCTTCGCTCCAAATCGAACTACCCATTCATGGGCGAGACCTTGAGATACACATGGTCCCCAATGACAAACTCAAAGGGACGACGCCAACGATCAGCGAAACTCTTCTGTCAGCTCTGAGCTGTGCACATCCTCTGCCTGATGTTATCGATAGCCTCTGACGTCTGCCGCACAATCTCGGGACCTAGGAGATGCGACTCTCCAACCTCTGTCCAACAACTCAGAGATCTGCACGGTCTGCCATATAGTGCCTCAAAAGGAGCCATGTCAATGATCGCCTGATAGCTGTTGTTGTATGCAAACTCAGCCAATCGCAGATGCTCATCCCAGCTACCCCGAAAGTCAATCATGCATGCCCGAAGCATATCTTCAAGGATCTGGTTGACTCTCTCGGTCTGGTCATTGGTCTGGGGATGATACGCGGTGCTAAACTGCAAAACAGACCCTATCGCTCTCTGAAAACTTTCCCAAAACTAAGATGTGAACCTTGAGTCTTGGTTAGAAATGATCGAGACTAGAATGCCGTGCAGTCTCACAATATCCTCGATGAATAATATGGCAAGCCGGTCCAAAGACCAGATCACACGAATCGCAAGAAAGTGTGCCAACTTCGTCAGCTGTCGACGATGACCCAGATGGAGTCGTGACCGAGCTAAGTCCTCAGCAAGCCCATAATGAAATCTGTCGACACGTGCTCCCACTTCCATGTCGGGACGCTCAACGGCTACAATGGACTAGGGAGTCTCTGATTATCGGCTTTAACATGCTCAGCCACAAAACTGGCGATCTGGTGCTTCATCCCTCCCCAAAAATATTGTCGCCTCATATCATGGTACATCTTCTTCAAGCCAGGGTGGAGACAAAACCGCGATCGATGTGCCTCGGTCATAAGATCTTTATGCAACTCAGGAATATCCGGGACACATAATCAGCCTCTGAAGTGAAGTCCACCATCTGAACCAATCTACCAACTGCTTGCTCTTCTGATGTGGCCTCTGCTCGGTAACCCTGTAACGACTTGTCTGTCTGCTCAGCCTCGATCACCTTTGCAACAAGAGAGGGTTGAATCAACAGGCTCGATAGTTGAACGATAGAAGATTGTAGACCAAACTCGAAGTCATATGCTGATATATCCTCGAGCATCTTCCACTCCTGAATCATCATGTGTGCCACCAAACCTCGTGATTGACGGCTGAGGGCATCGGCTACCACGTTTACCTTGCCTGAGTGGTACTAGAGATCAAAATCATAATCTTTCAGGACCTCCATCCAATGCCTCTGCCTCATATTCAGCTAGGACTGAGAGAATAGGTACTTCAAGCTCTTGTGGTCAGAAAAGAGCTCGAACCTATCCCCATAGAGATAGTGCCTCCACACCTTCAGTACGAAGACGACTACTGCCAACTCTAAATCATGCGTAGGATAGTTCAGCTCATGGACCTTGAGCTGGCGAGACGCGAAGGTCACCAGTTTCCCTTGCTGCATCAGGACAACACCCAAACAGATATGCGAGGCATCGGTAAAAACCACGAATCCATCACTCCCAAAGGGAAGAATGAAGACAAGTGCGGACGTCAAACGGTCCTTTAGCTCTGCGAATGCCTGCTCACATGCATCGCTCTAAACAAACTCTGTACCCTTCCAAGTTAACCTAGTCAATGGGGCTGTAATACGGGAGAAGCCCTTAATGAAACTTCGGTAATAGCCCTCCAAACCAAGGAAACTACAGATCTCAGACGCACTACCTCAACCTTTGAGAGGTCTACTGCAACACCTCCCTCGTCACCACGTGACTGAGGAACTTCACCTCCTCCTCCCAAAACTCGCACTTCTCCAGCTTCGTATATAGCTGGTGGGCATGGACGGTCTGCAACGCAATCTCCAAATGTTGTACATGCTCCTCACGGGTCCTTAAATATATCAAAATGTCATCGATGAATACAATAACAAATATATCGAGATACGGACGGAAGATCACGTTCTTTAACTACATAAAGACCGCGGGCGCATTGGTCAGTTCAAAGGACGTGACATGGAACTCAAAATGACCATAGCGCGTCTTGAAAGCTGTCTTCGAGATGTCCTCCTCTCGAACACGAATCTAATGAGAACCAGAACATAGGTCAATCTTCGAAAAGAATTGTGCACCCTGCAACTGATCAAATAAATCATTAATCCTCGAAAGCGGATACTTGTTCTTGATCGTGACCCGGTTAAGCTCATGGTAATCCACGCAGAGCCTTAATGAGCCATCATTCTTTCTGGCGATCCCCAAGGCGAATTGCTCGGACGAATGAATCTCAACTCACGCAAATCGTCCAACTACCGCTGCAGCTCGTGCAACTCCATCAGTGCCATACGATACGGGGCCTTTGAAATAGGTGCATTACCGACCACAAGATCAATCTAAAACTCAATATGTGGGTACGGCGACAATTCCGAAATCTCCTGGAACACATCGGGAAAATCGCAGATCATTGGCAACTGATCAATGCTCGCTACTATAGGCTCCTCTACTGTACACGTCATGAGATAAGATATTGACTCTCCACTGGGCTTGGTAATGAACTGGAACTGAGGCAAGCCTAGTATACAGAATGTGACTGTCCTCACGGAGCAGCCCAAGATAACATGATACTCGATAAGCCAATCGATGCCCAGGATGACATCAAACTCGGACATCAGCAACACGAACAGATCATCAGATAAAAAGATATCACCAACTAGAACGGGGTAAGATGAGCAGAAGCGGCCTAACACTTAGTCTTCCCTAAGGGCGTCGATACAGTCAACCCCTCGCGAGCAGACTCTGTTGGCAATCCAGTCGAACGGTAGAATCCCTTAGACATAAAAGAATGCGAAGCACCGGAATCAAACAATACTCGTGCAATACATGTAGAGATGGGAAGAATACCCTCAACGACTCCTCCAGGTGACTGCAGGTCCTACTGAGCCATGTAGAATCTGGCCTGAGCTAGCTGGGGAGGTGCATGTCCCCTCTAAGGGTGTTGCTGCTGCTGCTGCTGCCGCTGGGGTGGGTTAATTGTTGTCTTTATTACTGTTGGGGCCTCGGTGCTTGAGGTGGTTGCGATCGCTGCTACTGAGGTCGCTGTTGTTGCGGTCGCTGATGTGGTGGAGGCTGTTGTGACCCTCTCGACTGCTGCTGTTGAGGGCGTGGGCACTCATGCAGGCAGTGCCCTGTCCCACCACATCCAAAACAAGTTCCTGTAAACGGCCACTGGGGTGGCGTTGGAAGTGCTGCTGGTGCTCTGGTAAATGGGTGGCTCCTATGCCTCTACGACTGCCGATGCTGCTGGGAGCTACTGGAGAGGGCCTGCCTCTTCCGGTCTCTCCTCTTATCTCGATCGCTCTCAGTGTCGGCCCACTTAGTCTCGTAAATTGAGTCCTCTGTACTATTGCCTAAAAGGTCGGGAGCTCATGCCCAATCACACGGCCTCGAAGACCGTAATGCTAGCCATTCTTGAAACGGCGATAACACTACGAAATGAGCCACATACTACGCTATAAATATGTCTCCCTGCACCAAAGTATTGAACTCTAACGCTCACTGTCGATGAATGTGGTCGGGGAAGTACTGCTGCTCTAATCGGTTTACGAAATCCTCTCATGTCTAGACGAAATCAGGCCTTACAACACGGGTAATAGAAGTCCACCAGTGCTCGGCCTCACCCTAGAGAAGATATACGACTAAAATCTTCTCCACCTCGGAGCACCATCTCTCGGCTACTGTCGGATCTAGCTCGCCCTGGAAACGCGGGGGATCGACGAGCTGTCGGAACTTTCTAAAAAGGGCGATCATGTGCTCATGCTCTGCCTGGGCAAGCGAAACAACGAGGTGCCTACCCTGTCCATGAAGGGCAGCCATCACAGCCTACAACATCTACTGTAACTGGGAGGGACTCACGGGTATATTGGATCTGCACCGATCTTGGGTGGAGGAGCGGCATCCTCAGGCTGGGAACAGGGATGTAACATCCCGGATTTTTGCCAACCTGGGATTAGATGTCCTTAGGTAATGGGTTGCTCCTAACAACTTATTATTTCGTCAGAACTGAACCCCACAGTCTAAAATTACTTCTGAACCCATTTCCTTCACAAATCCCACCCCTTTACTACCTTGTGCTTTCAATTTTCAAAACACTTTCGCCCTAGACACTAACTTAAACTAGCTAAGTAGTAAAACTTGGATCACTTTATATACAAACTATAAAGGCCTAAGTACCATCTCAACCAGAAAACAATTAGGATTAAATCCTTTAGAAATTTAACAAAGTTAACTAAGTGCAAACTCGATTAGCCATGAAATTCGTTGGGATCGCTTTAAATACGATCTGCAAGACCCAAAACTTGCAAAATCATTGACGCTAGGTTACCCTAAAACCTAGGATCAATCTCATTACCCGGTTGCTCTCGGGAGCATCTCGAAACTTCGTATTAGGTTTAGATCGCACATCGGGAGTCCGATTAACTCGAAGCTAAGGAACTAGGACCGCCCCACTGGGTTTGACAATCATCTCAAAAATCAGGCAATTCCGATGTCCCACGGCCATTTATTTCGATCCGGAGCGAGGGAGTGTGAAAAACACTATTTCCATCCTAATAAAAATATCAGGAATAGTGATCTGGCATCATTCGGTTGCGCGTCAGTATTAAGCAACCTGACCGTCAGAATCAGACCATATTACACCCTCGGATTAAGAAAAATTTCAGGAACATTTACATGTACTTGGAATTTCGGATCGTGGCCCACTGACCGTTGAACTGAAAGTGGTCCGCCACGTGCGATCTGGAAATCCGATCGAGTCGAAAACGTAACCCCTCATAGATCCATGTGTGGTGAGCTTAATTCTGACGTTTGGCTCAAAGAGGGCCACCAGAAACTCTCTTTTTGAGCTGGAAAAGTGACGAATTACCTATATTAGCAGTAACCTTTGAACAGGAGTCTATTTCGTGAGTGAGTTTTGAGGCTATATAAGGACCTTAAACCCTCTCTCATGGCAGCCATACGAATTTGGAATTTGAGAGAGGGAAAAGAGAGAGAAGTGTGGGAGATGTGGGAGAATCTCCCTGCCGTCCCCCTGCTGCTATCCATGCTCCACCGCATCCTTCTTGACGCTTTTCCGGCGTTTCCGGCATCGTTTCTAGGTAAGAAACCCTAACCCTAATCTGTTTTGGGGTTTAGACTGTTGTAGGTTGTGAAATAGCTAACCTATTTCGTTCTATAGGTCGCCTAGTTGCCGTATACGGAAGCTCTACTACCCTTGCTGATTCGTTGGGATTCCAAGGGCAAAGGTGAGGACTTTAAGTGTATAAGTTACGTTTTTCAACGCTTTCAATGTCAGATAATGATAGATTCATGATCTGCGTTGTAAATGTACATGTACAAAGTGCTTTCCGTTTCCTATTTCGATTAGCGATGTAGAATATGGAATTTCACATACTCTAGATATACGTAGAAATACCGTATACGTATTTTTTTGGAGAAGTGTTTGACATGTTTATTTAATGTATGATTATACTATATATGGATAAAATACTAGTTTGGCGAAAGGATCGCCGTAATACATGTTCACTTGTAAATGCTACGTATGTTGAAATTGTGTATTCTAGAAATACTGTATACGTATAAATTTTAGAGATGTATGTACCATGATTATTTGCTTTGTAGTAATATATTATACATGGATAAAATACTAGCTTGGCTAAAGGATAACCCTAATACATGTTTACTAACATACACCATGTATGTTGTAATAGTGTATTCTAAGTGTTTGTGGAAATGGCTGAATGAGTATGGAATTCTCATTCATGCTCGCCATGACTAATTGTCATGGATTCATGATTGTTATATTGGCGATACCCCTTGACGAAAGGATTTGCCCTAAATCACGCCACGGCCATTATACACTATATATGCTAAAATGTGGCCCAAGTGTTTGTGGAAATGACTGAATGGATATGGAACTTGGATTCCTACTTGCCATGACTATCCGTCGTGGGTGTACGCGTATTATGATTGGGGCAACTCCCTAGTGAAAGGATTTGGCCTAATGCCTATGTGATCGACATATGTCATGTATGTTGATGTATGTTTGTTTAAGTGTTTCTTGAAATGTCTGAATGTGTAGTAGTTGGCAAATTGTAATATATAAGGGTGTTGAGATATGATTCTCAACCTCTTTTCACTATGTGTATGATCTCCTTTGATAGTTGTGTGATTAGGATTTGAACATGTACAAACTCATGCTTGTGTTGTGCTTCATAACATGCTCAACTGTTTTATGATTTTAACTATGTAATGCATATGTTTAAATTTATATTTATGTTGTATGATCCGTCATGGGTGATGGGTGATGGGGGAGCAGAGCAACGAGTGCGTGCAACAGCCCTGGCAGCCCTAAACGGATAATACTAGACTTGATTGTATGATTTGAATCCTGATCCATTACTGCTTTATATATCTGCAATTGATTGTGTTTGGGGCTATGATTATGGCCCAGGCAATCGGTAATAGGATTGAACTCGTGGCTGAGATTCATTTACCACGTGGGATGTGTTCGACGAACTCGAGTCGTGCGTTGCCTGTCGGCAGTGACTAGGCCACACGAAGTTGTTTATGCACTTCATGTCGTGCAGCTCAACGGGCGATCGTGCTAGTCGAGCTCGTCAAGTAACCCGATCTGCCTTATGCATGTTCACCCTGTTTGGACGCTACTGCTTGAACCTAGGGTACCAAACTTACCAGTGAAACCCCTTTTTAACCATGGTACCTCGATCCGCTAAGACGCATGAGCCGGGCATGGTGGTATGGGACACCGTGGTCGAGCTGTCGGCCTACGCTGGGCCATGTGCCTCCCCGTAGTGACCATTACGCAACCAACTCGTGAGCCGAATACGGTGGTATGGGACACTGTATTCGAGCTGTCGATACCTCGGCGAGAGCCAAGTACGGTGAGATCTGTGCTCGTGCTGACGGGCGACGAGTCCTCCGTAGTATCATCGAGTACACTCCAAGGGTCTGTGATTGGCCACGAGTCTTTCACAGCAACTAGAGTGTGAGTTGAGCCGAGTACGGTGAGACCTGTACTTGAGCTGACGGCTAGTGATTGAGCCGAGTACGGTGAGACCTGTACTCGAGCTGACGGCCAGCAATGGAGCCGCATACGGTGAGATCTGTATCCGCGCTGACGGGTGACGAGCCCTTTGCGATGCCTTCACTAAGCTTCTCAAACTATAATATCGTATGAGAATAACTAGGATTGACGACCCTAGAATGGATCATGTTTGGGAATGATAAAGGGAGGTACCTTAGTTTCCCAATACTGCTGTTTGAAATGGACTAATAAAAACTTGGTAATCATGAGCATCATCGCACCGCATGTGCTTTGTAGATGTGGCGCACTGAGGGAGTTAGCATTCGCGAACGTAAGATGATTGTCGCTTGAGGGTGGTTTGGCAAGGGCATACAGCATCATGTCATTTCACTCTTGCATTTAATAAGAGTAGTTAGAATTGTTTGATTTGTACTGCTTTATCATTACTGCTTGATTGAATTGATAACATGTTAACCTATGCTTTATTGTTCCACTGAGTTGATCACTCACTCTCACGTTACGGGACGGTGTTCCGAACACCCACCAGATTTGTTGAGTTTCAGGTGATGGCGATGCTTGTGAAGCAGAGCCGGACTACTTCTGTGATGATAGGAGGAGATCTCCTATCTGTATCTCTCTGGCAGGTCAATGAAGACTGGATATTGTATTGACGGGGCTATGGTACATGGGATAGGAGGCATTACACTTCCTCAAATTTGGTATATTCTAGAACTGCACTTGTATTTATTTAACCTGGTAATGTTATCACACTCTGGAGACTCATCATAGGTTATATATTTTATCTATCTATCACAGTCTTCCGCTTGCAAATTTAATGTCTCTGGAGTATGATATCCTGTTTTGGCTTAATCACTCATGTTCAATGCACGAATTCAATCAACATCCCAATCATCATTCATTTTGTTGCATAAGTGATGTTCTGGAACTCGGGAGTTGAGTTTATGCTCGACCCCCGATTTTCAGGGCGTTACAAGGGATCTCTGGTGGAGTTGGAGTCGTAGGTGGTAGAACGGGAGCCTCATGTGGTGGAGCGGGAGTCGCTCGGGTGTCTCTCCTGGGTAGTATGTCTTATAGGAAAGAACAAGGACGCCTATTAACCTTGAGAATCTCTCGAATGCATGCACGTTAGGGAACTAAATCAGGATGTTATGCACTCGCGACCTAATTGTCCTGAACTCACAGTAGATATGTGATGTTGTCCTGAGTTATTCCTAAGTTATGCTTTGATACCAACTTCTGTCACACCCCAAACTCGGAAACTGGGCTCACAAAATTCCTAATCGCCGAATCCAGCACTGATAGCCTCCATAGTATCCCATTCTCGGCTCCTGGCACCCATATACCAGGTTTCGATCCTGAGATCCTACAATGAAGATTTTTTTTCAGCCTGAATTTATTCCGTAACAAGCATAACCATAAGCATAAGCCACAAACAATAACCAAGACACCATCATAAAATCCACTATGATCAAAAGCTTGAAGGTATAATGTGCATAAAGGGAAATACAATATCGAAAGTCAAAAGCTCCAGTAGCTCTGCGGCATGGTCCTGCTCCTACTCACCTACGGTCTAGTGTCACCTGCATGTATCAATCGTGCATAACCTTATAGAAAGCTTAGAGGGTGGTGAAAGTGTGTGCGCGATATAAGCATGCTCAAAATGCAATATTAGAGTAATGCGGAATATTCTGGTGAATCCATGAATACTATCAGCAGTACCAAGGTTGTGCGACGCGAGGCATGAGTGATATCGGCCATGCCAAGGCCATGCGATGCAAGATGTAACTCAAGCAGACCAATCCTCATCTGAATCCACATAGCAATGCAGCTCATCACTAGAGCATCAAATATCAGTACAGTTCTCACTCTGGACAATCACTGGGGTTTAGTACACTCCAAATGACACTACCCCTTTCTTAGGCGCACAGTCCAAGTGAGCGTAAGAAACCTCACTTTCGGCCTAACCAATAGTTTGTTAAGACCTATCCTGCACGTCAATAGCAGACCCATTTACGAGCAGATCATACTCAGCTTAGCGATGCCCCCTACCCTTGGGAGAGTAAGGCCACACCCCCTTCCAACCAACTATGACATAGTGGGAGACACGACCTCCTGGTTTTCGGCCCTCGTGCGCTCATGTGTCCACTTGGTCTCGACATTGGAGTTATCCTCTAGTACCATCAGGTTTAGGGATTTTCACCCAGGGACATATATGGCACCCCGATGCTAGTAATAGATTTCCAGCATCCGATCCTACCATCCACGATATGCCTGTGGAGGCCAAAACCCTGATTTGATTAGGGTGTACAATAATAATCTCACACCGATGCGAGATGCATGAATCACACTATCATTAATGCAGCAAATCTTTCGCATACGGCGTGCTCATGTGGGTAACTCCTATCAGGGAGTCCCATAAACAATCTACCCAATGACATATGCTATGATCAATCACTCCATATATCAAGCATACATATGATGCGTATGGGCATGAATCATGGAGTTGTACTAAGCATGTTATATGGTGATGAACTATCTTCATATCGAAGATGGGCATAGACGGCTTATACACAACAAGTATGGGCCTAACAATGGGCCCTATGGAGAGTTACAATACGGACATTTAAGCATCATTGCCCTTACAATGTGGACGTCAAACCATCATTTCTCCCTAGGCATGGACCATTATAAACATTAGTACACACATCACATTAGGGTTCACACAAAGGCCTCACGTACATCTCTTTGGGCCTCACTTATGGGCCATAAATATATCACAATGGGCTTCATCATATGGGCTTCATATGCAATGCATTAGGCCACAACAATGGGTCTCACATACATCAAGTGGGCCGTATCAATGGGCCGCACCAATGGCCCTCATATACATCAAGTGGGCCGCATCAATAGGCCGCACTAATGGGCCTCATATACATCAAGTGTGACGCATCAACGGGCTGCACCAATGGGCCTCATATACATCAAAAGGACGGCATCAACAGGCCGCAACAATGGGCCTCATATACATCAAATGGGCCGCATTAATGGGTCGCACCAATGGGCCTCATATATATCAAATGGGCCGCATCAACGGGCCGCACCAATGGGCCTCATATACATCCAATCGGCCACATCAACGTGTCGCACCATCTACACCATTCATCTATATTTTAAAGCATTTCCAAGGAAATAAATCATATCGAAAGATTATCTAGACCATACCACAAATAACAGTGGTGATAATGATTTACACTGTTAAAACCCCACAGGGCCCACCATAGCGTTTATTTCCCATCCAATTGGTGCATATGGTCACGAAGACCTGAATTAAATGGAAAAACAAATATCATATTGATCCACGGCTTCTGTGCACCCAAAAGGGTTTCAAGCGTAGATGTTCAATCCCCCACCGTTTACTGTAGTGTGGTGCACCTGATAGATCTACCCTATTTATTTTTGTCTCAAGCCTGAGGACGAGCTCACTAAATGGGATGGATGTAACACAGGCCTCATGTGGGGCACACAGAAACTGTTAGCGACAAAGCAGTAGCTATATAGCCGGTGTGAGTGGCCAGGCCACCGCCCAGATGAACAGTTTGGATGGACGGCGTTGATAATACACATACATCACAGTGGAGTCCCACCATCCTACCTGTTGGACGGTGTGGACACCACACGTGCCAGGTGGGTCCCACCTTCCAGACAGTGGACGGTGTGGATGTAAGATGCATACATCAACGGTGGGTCCCACACAGTACACATACACCAGCCAATCCCTAACCAGATGGGTGGGTCCCACGTGGGGCCATCTCCAATACATATTATATATGTGTGTGTGTGTGTGTATATTGCAAACTGACCAGTGTCCAGGTGGATTCCCACCGTCCTAACAGTGGACGGTGAGCATCATCCCATGCAGTATGGTGGGCCACACTGTCAGATGGACGGAGTAGATATAACACATATTGGTGGGGCCCACTCCATCATAAAGGAGAGAGAGAGAGAGAGAGTCGCGTGAGATGGGAGGGACCCTGCCACTATGGGCCCTCCCTTCCATTCATTACAAGATACATCAAGTGGGTCCCATTACATGTGGGCCCACCAATCACAATCAACGATGGAGATCCCTTCTCCACCAAAATGCAAGGTCTAGATGACCCTTTACATACTAGGAAAAGTAAACATCATGATGGGGTCCATGAAGAATGGCCCCATCATGGAATGAACATATGAGTCATGGTGGGCCATCGGCCACACCTAGGGTCCAAAGTGAGTTCGTTACCATCGATCGGTAGGCCCCACTTGGTCTATCATCAAAATACAAATCTAATCCTATAAATACCCACCGATTGCTAATCTTCTTCGTCCTTTGGCTTCCTTAGCTCCTTGGCTTCTTCTTTAATGGTGAAAGATGAGAATTGAAGGGTTGGATGGTGGGATGAGGGGGTAGGAAGATGGGTCCTCTCTTGGATATTTTCTCTCCTTAGGATTTTCTCTCATGGAAGCTTGGAAAATGGTGGTGAGAATGAGAGAGGAGTGGGTGTTGTAAGAAAAGATGGGATGGGTGGGATGAATGTTGTAAGAAAGGGTATGGGCTTGGTTGAATTTTGGGTGAGAGAGGGATGGGTGGAGAGAGAGAGAGTTGACTTTGGGTAAGGCTTATGTAAGAGTACGATGGGTTGTGTACTTGACTTGTGATTGATTGATTGATTGATGTGATGGGCTGTAGAGATTCTCTTGGAATTCGCAACACGCTGCATTTCTTCGAAAAATATGTGGGCCCACAACTCCTGGCCTGGGTATCGCATCGGCAAGTGAGACACGGCGTTGGAATGGCGACGACGGCGTGGTCGGTAGGGTACAAGTTTTGAGTTGAGCCGACTAAGATTTTAAGGATGCGACTTAGGGTTGGACACAATGCCGATTGGAGGTCGTGAGTTGCTGGAATTCGACTAGGAGGACCACAGAAACCTACGGAGCGGTACGGTCTAAGATACGGGCCTTACAAAAGATGCCACCAAACAACACTTTCGATATCACTGAAGATACCTTCAGTGTTACTGAAAGGGCTCAAAACTGTCCAGCAACCTCACAAAGAAAATTTAGTATCACTAACTGGATATTTCTATGACACCGACGAACAAATTTTGGTGCCACTGAAAGTGACCTTTTCATCTAGCAACTTAAGGATTTAATTCGGTACTACCGATTGATATTTCGTTACCACTCAAAGAAAGTTCGGTGATACTGAAGTTGGCTTTAGTATCACCATAAACTAGACGTTTTCTATCAGTTGGAACTTTTTATCTATAAAAGCAGCTTGTAGAAACTTGCAAAATTAGTGGAAATAGGCATCATAGAGTCTCTAGTGTATCCCAAGCTTATCCTGCCTATCTAGACTCTATCCATACGAGTTTCATGCTCTCTTCATTGTGATCACTCACTTTTATGAGCATTCAATGCTCATATTAATGAAAAACATGAACTCATGCCTTTTCTAGAGTACAAAGGCCAAACCTATAGGAAAACCCTTTGTCTTTTTGATACTCTAGAGCATCCATAGGTTGAATTCCTTAGGAAATCCACTCATTATCTTAGATAGGAGATTCAGCTAACTCCTATTACCTTGGTCACCTTTATAGGAATATCTCACGCTAGGTTTTTTATCGTGAAGCTGAACCAACAGTAAAATCCAAGATACGCAATCAAGGGAGCACCGAGAAGCTGAATTAAGCACGAGAGTGTGAAGATAGAATAACCTAAGACGAGGTACAAATGAGGACTCATTCCAACAAGTAAGTGTCATTATCATGAGTATAAAGTTTAGTCTCTATCCTCGTTTAGGATTGAGGCTAAGAGTTTGCTATCAACAAACTCGTGTAAGTTCCTTGTGTTGGACCTTGATCGGTGGGCCTAAATGTAGGTGCCTTGTGTGGGACCTTGGCCGGTGGGCCTAAACATAGGTGCCTTGTGTGGGACTTTGACCGATGAGCTTAAACGAAGGTGCCTAGTGTGAGACCTTAGCCTGTAGGCCTAAATATTGGTTCTTAGTGTAGGACCTTTGCTCTTACGGAGAGCATAAATTCGTGTCCTTAGTATAGGACTGTAAAGGTTATTAGTGAACCTGTTTTAAAACCATTAATAGTGAAATCCAGTGCACTCTGGGATTGAGTATGGATGCCGGGAGTGGAGTATGCACGCAGCCGAAATACTATACGTGCTTGTGTTTGGAATTGTCATTTACACATTTTTTAAAAGGAAATAATATAAAATTGACAAAAAATCTTCTACAATCAAAAGAAACATTCAGCTTGTAGTGCTTAAGCTTATCAGTCTTTTGGCAAAGGTTCACATCCTAAGATATTTGTAACCAAGAGTAAAGAAAAACTGAAACTTACACTTATGTGCCTGCTAAGCTTCTAACTTCTCAACTTCCTCAAGGATGATCGCCTTTATGGGCTTCGCCAGCAGATCTGTGTACTTTTAGAACGGGGATTTCGTGAAGCGGGTCTCCCTCAAAAATCATGTATCAAGAATCCGTAAGTTTTCAAAAGACAATCAAATGTAGTGTCATGCCCCAAACTCGGAAACTGAGCTCAGAAAATTCCCGGTTGCCGAATTTGGTGCCGATAGCCTCCGTAGTACCCCATTCTCGGCTCCCAGCGCCTATACGCCAGACACCGATCCTGGGATCCTAAAAGAAGGATTTTTTTTTTCTAATGTACATTTAACTTATAATAAGCATAATCACAAGTATACCCAAATCATAAAGGCAACATCATCATCACATATCAAACATTATAAATAGTTGAATACAGTGCTGAAAGGGAAATATATATGTCAAAAATCAAAGCTCCACAAGTCAGATACATGCTCCAAGCTCCATACTACTGCAACCTAATATCACCTGCACGCATCTATCGTGCATAAGCTTACAGAAAGCTTAAAGGGCCGTGTAAGTGTGTGCATAAGGTGAGTGTCAAGTATTCAATACAATGCCATAATCATACAATACCAAAAATACTGGTAATCCATAAATCATAGAATATTAGAATAAGCATAAATACTGACAAGATCAGGAATTATCAGAGTAAACAGAAATACCGATAAGATCATAAATTATCAGAGTAAGTAGAAATACTGACAAGTCCATGAGTCATACAATATCGGACTACGCAATATAGATCAACTAGGAAAATGAGGAGTCATAGAGAGTCAAATATCAGATGCTGAAGATACAATGCAATGTGTAAATCCTACTAAGTCCGTCTAGACCATATAAGTGCAGAAACATAGCAATCCAAAATGCCATATACAGCGGATGTAATGCCGTATGTGGTGCAAATGGAATGACCATGCTAGAGTGTAAAGTCGGGATGATAGTACGTAGTATCACAGGCTATGGGGTCCATCACAAGGGACTTCTATCCAAACCAGTCTCATACCTAAATTTCTATAGTTAAACTCAATGTGGTAGACTCCTGATCTCAGGTTAGTCGCGCGCCCCAACCGAAATCCTAGCCATTGCGAAGGCACACATAACAAATAATTGCGCACCACCAGCCCGAGTGGATCGTGAATGAATGAATGAATGAGTATGCAACACCTGCTCAACAAGTCCACATATCAGTACAGTTCCTTTTTGAGATCATCACCGGGGTTTAGTACACTCGAATTGGCACTGCCCCTCTCCCAGCAGCACAATCCAAGTGAGCGTAAGAAACCTCACTATCTGCCTGACCAATAATCTGCCACTACCTATCTGGCACATCGATAGCGGACCCATTCGCGAGCTGGTCAAACTCAGCCTAGTATTGCCCCCTACCCTCGGACGGGTAAGGCCACACCCCCTCCCAACCGACCACTACATAGTGGGAGACGCGACCTCCTGGTATTCGGCACGAGGGCGCTCATGTATCCACTCGGTCTCGACGTTGGGGCATCATCTGGTACCAAGAGGGTTTAGGGAGTTTCACTCGGGGCCATCTATGGCAGCCCAATGCTATAACAATTTCCGGTGTCCCGTCTCACCATCCACGATATGCTTGTGGAGGCTATGGCCCTGACATCGCTAGGGCGTACAGTAATCATAATGCAAGATGCATGAGTCATACAACCAGTCATGCATCCATCATATGCAAACCATGCGCTCATGTGAGATAACCTCCGCCTTATATGTGTTATCCAACCGTCCAAACCATTTGGGCCCTACCTTAGGGAGATGGGAAAACACAAATATCAAGTTGGTCCAAATCAAGTGGGCCACGTCCACGTGGGACCCACTAGCCATGGTCCCCACATGTGGGACCCACCTCATACATGTGTTGTATGTAACCACGCTGGACGTGGCTGAGACGTGAATCGACAGTGGGGTGTAAAAAAAATGTATATAATTATTCTTTTGGGGTGGACTGCTCATGCAGGCCCCACCTAGATGTGTACAGCTAATCCAAGCCTTCCATTCCGTTTCCTAACTCATTTTAAGCGTTGATCTGAAAAATGAAGCTGATCCAACTTTCTGGTGGGCCACACCTTAGCAAACAGTGATTTTTCACCATTTAAATTCACTTAAATTTTTCTACACGCCGAAACATGCCCAATATTGGGCTTGATGGATTGGTTATGGACTATAGAATCCATTGGGTGGGTCAGATTTACTTGATGCGGGCCCTACCAGGGAAAAATCGTGGAAAAAAACTTCTTTTTTTAAATAATAATAATAATAATTTGCAAAGCAACTAACGCTGTTGCTGCTGCTGCAGCAGTAGGACGCTGCTTGGACGGTCCGTGGCCGACCGTGGGTCCCCAAACGTGGGCCCTATGTGATGTGTGTCCAACATCAAAACCATGCGTTTGATGGCCGGTTAGGGTAGTGGGCCCAACCCCGAAAATCAGATATATACGTTACCCAGGTGGCCCACATCACAGGGAAGAGTGATGATGAACGTCTACCATTGGAACCCTTCCTGGGTCACATAAGTTTTAGATTAATATGAAATTTGTTTTTCCCTTTCATCCAAGTTCGTGTGACCTTATCAACGGTCGGATGTCAAATAAACATTATGGCGGGCCCCACATGGGACCCACAACGATGTATGTGTTTTATTTACACTGTCCACGGCTGTGGACGGTGGAGCCTACTATACGATGTATGTGTTTTATTTTCCACACCGTCCAGCCTATTGGACGGTGGGACCTAGTTTTTTTTGCTGCTTTAGGATGGCAGCAGGGCATTGTGGGGTCGGATGTCAAGGCATGTGTTTTATCCTAACCGTCCATCTGATGGTGGGCCACCATGATGTCAATGTTTTATTCACGCTGTTCGTCCATTTCATGGACAGTGGAACCCCTCATGATGTAGGTGTGGTATCCACATCGACCACCCTACCTTGTTAGTACGTGGGACTCCCTGATGTATGTGTCCCCTCCACACCGTCCACGGCAGGGGACGGTGGATCCCACCATGATTTATGTGTTTTATCCACACTTGGATGGTGGCACCCACCATGATGCATGTGCTGCATCCAAACCGTCCATCCATTTTGAAAGCTCATTTTATGGCATGAGCTAAAGGATGAGTTAGATCCATCCATCTGATGGGACCTACCACGATATATGTGTTGCATCCCAACCATCCAACCATTTTGAAAGCTCATTTTAGGGCTTGAGACTAAGAATGAGTCAAATCTAAGGTTAAAGTGAACCCCACCATCTATGTCGACAGTGACATCCACCATTCAAAACTTTTAAGGGCCACAGTAGTTTCCAGTAAGCTGATAATTGTCATCACTTATGAATGGGTTGGATTTGTGAACCACAGTTGGTGGGCCCAACTAATGCTTGTGAATCTTTTAATGGAGGCTAAACCTCTTAACTGTGTACCTGGTGTGGCCCACACAAGTCACGGATTGACTTGATTTTTAAGTCTTAGACCCCACCATGATGTGTGTATTATGCCCACACTTTTCAGCTATTTTATTAGGTCATGGGCCCCATTGCGTTGTATGGCACGCCATGTTGTACATGTTTTATCTATGTCATCCACTTATGTGTCCCACCTAGGTGTGTATATAGCAAGCACATTATCTATTTGATGGGGCTCAATTGGAATGTGCAGGGCCCACCTTGATGAGTTGTACGTG
Organism: Magnolia officinalis; assembly: GCA_021015155.1. NCBI lineage: Eukaryota > Viridiplantae > Streptophyta > Magnoliopsida > Magnoliales > Magnoliaceae > Magnolia > Magnolia officinalis. The sequence goes on along the minus strand of JAJHSJ010001375.1, from coordinate 115,252 downwards.
TGGCCCATTTGATGAGGCCCGACGCGATGTAATTGGCACCCCAGCATAAGGCCCATTATATTGTATATCAAGGCCCATTGGAGCAGCCCACCCATTATGTGTATTAGGCCATTTGAGCAGTCCTTTGTGATGTGTATCAGGCCCATTTGGTGAGGCCCACATTGATGTATATATATGGCCCACGTAAGGAGGCCCACCATGATGTGTTCGTGACCCTTGGCGAGGTCCAATGTAATGAACGTGCAACCCATGTAAAGAGACCCTTTGGGATGTATATGCAGCCCTCATACAAGGCCCATCGAGATGTATTTGAGGCCCATATGATAGGGCCCACCTGTTGTGTATATAAGGCCCACGAGTGAGGCCCATTGTAATGTACTGGGGTCCATGGGTCATAGCCCATTGAGATGTATTAGGACCCATGGGTTAAGACCCATTATGATGCATTTAGGGCCCGTGTTAGAGGACCATTGTGATATATTTGAGGCTCGTGTCAGAGGCCCATTGCGATGTATTTAGGCTCGTGTTAAAGGCCATTGCGATGTGTATTAGGCCAGTGTTAGAGGCCATTGCGATGTATATTAGTCCCGTGGCAGAGGCCCGTTGCGATGTATATTAGGCCCATGTCAGAGGCCCATTGCGATGTATATTAGGCCCATGTCAGAGGCTCATGGCGACATGTACTAAGCCTGTTAGTGCGGCCCATTGATGCGGCGCTCACTTGACGTTTATGAGGATCATTAGAGCGACCCGTTGGTGCAGTCCACTTGATGTATATGAGGTCCACTAGTGCGGCCCATGTGATATGGCTGACTTGATGTACTTGAGGCCCTTAGGCAAGACCCATTGTGACGTATTCATGGCCTATGGGCAAGGCCCTTTGTGATGTATTTGAGACCCATGGTTGAGGCCCAATGCGATGTATATATGGCCTGTTACATTGTGTATGAATCAATTGTATGGACCACTCCCTAGGAGCAATGTTGGTTGAATGTCCACATTGATGGGTAATGATGGTTGGATGTCCACATTGTGACCTTCCATTACGCCTTATTAGGCCCATTCTTACCGATCGAGGCTGATTATCATGACCGATTACCGATCGTGGCCGATTGACTGATTACCGATCAAGGCCGATTGTTGAGACCTATATGGTGTACATGCAACTCGTAGTTAAGGCCCATTGTGATGTATATTCAGCCTGTGTTTTAAACCTAATGTGATGAATATGAGGTCTATGCGATGAGGCCCATTGTGATGCATTTGAGGGTCAGGCGATGGAGCCTATTGTGATATATGTTAAGCCCATGTGAAAGGCCTATCGTGTTGTGTATTAAACTCTTGAGTGAGGCTCATGGAGTTATATATTTGGCCCTTGTATGAGGCCATGGGTCCAATATATGTTAGGCTCTATGTGAGCCATTCCTTGGGGGCAATATTGGTTAAATGTCCACATTGTAGAGGTCAATTGTCGATGCTGGTTATTGATACCGATTATAAGTATGTGACTGCATAGCATCATGATACATGCCCATACACATCATCCGCATGCTTGTTATGAGATGTGGGTGACTATTGTATATGTCATTAGGCAGATTTTTATGAGACTCTCTGATAAGTGGAGGTTATCTCACATGAGCGCATGGTTTACGCAGGATTAATGCATGACTGGATGTATTACTCATACATCTTGCATTATGATTACTGTACGCTCTAGTGACATCAAGGCCATAGTCACCACAAGCATATCGTGGATGGCCAGACGAAACACTAGAAACTATTCTAGCATCAGGCTGCCATAAATGGCCCTGGGTGAAACTTCCTAAACCCTCTTGGTACCAGAGGATGCCCCAACGTCGAGACCGAGTGGATACATGAGCGCCCGAGTGCCGAACACCAGGAGGCCGCGTCTCCCACTGTGTCGTGGTCGGTTGAGAGGGGATGTCGCCTTTGATTTAGACCAACTTGATATTTGTGTTTTCACATCTCTCTAAGGTAGGCCCCAAATGGTTTGGATGGTTAGATAAGACATACATCAAGTGGGGTACATCCGGGTGGGCCACATGCCACATTGTCACACATAACAAAAGGGAAAGAGAGAGAGAGAGAGAGAGAGAGAGAGAGAGAGAGAGAGAAAAGAGAGAGAGAGAAGAATAGAAGCACCCACCTCTAGATCAACTCCTTTTCCGCCTATGCAATCTAGAGTTCCAAGGGGACAATTTTGATGGTTGAAATGTAACGCCTGAAAATCGGGGGTCGAGCATAAACTCAACTCCCGAGTTCCAGAACATCACTTATGCAACAAAATGAATGATGATTGAATGTTGACTGTATTCGTGCATTGAACATGAGTGAGATTAAGCCAAAACAGCATATCATACCTAGAGACAGTTAAATTTGCAAGCGGAAGACTGTGATAGATAGATAAAATATATAAACTATGATGAGTCTCCAGAGTGTGATAACATACCTGGTTAAATAATTACAAGTACAGTTCTAAAATATACCAATGTGAGGAAGTGTAATGTCTCCTATCCCAAGAACCATAGCCCCGTCAATACAATATCAGGTCTTCATTGACTTGCCAGAGAGATACAGATAGGAGAACTCCTCCTATCATCATAGAAGTAGTCCGGCTCTGCTTCACAAGCATCGCCATCACCTGAAACTCAACAAATCTGGTTGGTGTGTACAACATCGTCCCGTAACGTGGGAGTGAGTGATCAACTCAGTGGAACAGTAAAGCATAAGTTAACATGTTATCAACTCAGTCAAGCAGTAATGATAAAGCAGTACAATCAAACAATTCTAACTACTCTTATTTAATGCAAGTATGAAATGACATGATGTATGCCCTTGCCAAACCACCCTCATGCGTCATCATCTTACGTTCGCGAATGTATAACTCCCTCAGTGTTCCACATCTACAAGGCACATGCGGTGCAATGATGCGCATGATTTCCAAGTTGTTATTAGTCTGTTTCAAACAGCAGTATTGGGAAACTAAGGTACCTCCCTTGTATCATTCCCAAACATGATCCATTCTAGGGTCGTCAATCCTAGTTAATCTCATACGATATTTTGGTTTGAGAGGCATAACGAAGGCATCGCAAAGGGCTCGTCACCCGTCAGCACGGATACAGATCTCACCGTATGCGGCTCAATTGCTGGCCATCAGCTCGAGTACAGGTCTCACCGTACTCGGCTCAATCACTAGCCGTCAGCTCGAGTACAGGTCTCACCGTACTCGGCTCCACTCATACTCTAATCGCTGTGAAAGACTCGTCGCCAATCACAGCCCTCAGAGTATACTCGAAGATACTACAGAGGACTCGTCGCCCGTCAGCACGAGTACAGGTCTCACCGTACTTGGCTCTCGCCGTAGGTATCGACAGCTCGAATACAGTGTCCCATACCACCATATTCGACTCACGAGTCTGGTTGCGCAATGGTCACTACGGGGAGGCACATGGCCCCAGCGTAGGCCGACAGCTCAACCACGGTGTCCCATACCACCATGCCCGGCTCATGCGTCTTAGCGGATCGAGGTACCATGGTTAAAAGGGGTTTCACTGGTAAGTTTGGTACCCTAGGTTCAAGCAGTAGCGTCCAAACAGGGTGAACATGCATAAGGCAGATCGGGTTACTTGACGAGCTCGACTAGCACGATCGCCCGTTGAGCTGCACGACTTGAAGTGCATAAACAACTTCGTGTTGCCTAGCCACTGCCGACAGGCAACGCACGACTCGAGTTCGTCGAACACATCCCACGTGGCAAATGAATCTCAGCCACGAGTTCAATCCCGTTACCGATTGCTTGGGCCATAATCATAGCCCCAAACACAATCAATTGCAGATAGATAAAGCAGTAATGGATCAAGATTCAACTCATACAATCAAGGTCTGGTATTATCCGTTTAGGGCTGCCAGGGCTGTTGCACGCACTCGTTGCTCCGCTCCCCCATCACCCATGACGGATCATACAACGTAAATATAAATTTGAACATATGCATTACATAGTTAAAATCATGAAGCAGTTGAGCATGTTATGAATCACAACACAAGCATGAGTTTGTACATGTTCAATTCCTAATCACACAACTATCAAAGGAAATCATACACATAGTTAAAAGAGGTTGAGAATCATATCTCAACACCCTTATACATTACAATTTGCTAACTACTACTCACTCAGACATTTCAAGAAACACTTGAACTACATACATCACATACATGACATATGTTGATCACATAGGTATTAGGCCAAATCCTTCTACTAGGGAGCTACCCCAATTATAACACGCGTGCACCCACGACGGATAGTCATGGCAAGCATGGGTCCAAGTTCTATATTCATTCAGTCATTCCACAAACACTTGGACTACACACTTTAACATATGTAGTGTATTGACCGTGGCGTGATTTAGGGCAAATCCTTTCGTCAAGGGGTTGACTAGTACATTTCAATCATGTTCTTACATTCAATACACATGACAAACATAAATCATAAATCCATATTTACTTAGTCATTTCAACAAACACTTAGAATACACTATTCCAACATACATAGTGTATGTTAGCAAACATGTATTAGGGTGAACTCTTTCGCCAAACTAGTAATTTACGCATGTATAATATATTTATATAACAAATAATCATGGCAAACACATCTCCAAATACATACGTATACGGTACTTTCTATAATACAGTATTTCTACATACATAGTGTATATTAGTAGAACATGTATTTGGACGAATCCTTTCGCCAAATTAGTATTTTATCCATATATCATATATTCATACAACAATTAATCATGTCAAACACATTTCCAAAATTTATACGTATATGGTATTTTCTACAAATACCTAGAATATGTAGAATTCCATATTTTTCATCTTTAATCGAAACGGAAAACAGGCAGCACTTTGTACATGTGCAATTGCATGCAGATCATGAATCTATCATTATTTGACATTGAAAGCGTTGAAAACCATAACCTATACACCTAAAGTCCGCACCTTTTGTCGTAGAATCGCAACGGAATCGATAGGTTTGCTAAGCTTCCGTATTCGGCAGTTTGGCAACCTATAGAACGAAATAGGTTAGATATTTCACAACCTACAACAGTCTAAACCCCAAAAAAGATTAGGGTTAGGGTTTCTTACCTAGAAACGACGCCGGAAACGCTAGGAAAAGCGTCAAGAAAGGGATGGTGCAGCCCGTGTGGTGGCAGGTTACGATAGTAGGGAGATCCTCCCACTTCTCCCTCACCTTCTCTCTCTTTTCCCTTTCTCAAATCCCAAATTCGTATGGCTGCCATGAGAGAGGGTTTAAGGTCCTTATATAGTCTCAAAACTCACCGAAATAGACTCATGTTCAAGGGTTACTGCTAATATAGGTATTTCGTCACTTTTCCAGCTCAAAAGAGAGGTTTTGGTGGCCCTCCTTGAGTAAAACGTCAGACTTAAGCTCACCACACATGGATCTATGTGGGATTACGTTTTCGACTCGATCGGATTCCCAGATCGCACGTGGTGGACCACTTTCAGTTCAACGGTCAGTGGGCCACGATCCGAAATCCAAGTACATGTAAATGTTCCTGAAATTTTTCTTAATCCAAGGGTGTAATTTAGTCTGATTCTGACGGTCTGGTTGCTTAATACTGATGCGCAAGCGAATGGTGCCAGATCACTATTCCAGATATTTATTTTGTAAAGGGAATAGTGTTTTTCACACTCCCTCGCTCCGGATCCAAACGAATGGCCGTGGGACATCGGCTGGACCTGATTTTGAGATGATTGTCAAGCCCAGTGAGGCGGTCCTAGTTCCTTAACTTCGTGTTAATCGGACTTCCGATGTACGGTCTAGACCTAATACGAAGTTTCAAGTCATTCCCGAGAGTAGCCGGGTAATGAGTTTGATCCTAAACTTTAGGGTAACCTAGAGTCAATGTTTTTGCAAGTTTTGGGTCTTGCTGATCGTATTTAAAGTGATTGGTGTTAATTTCACAGGCACTCTAGTTTAACACTAGCTAAATCTCGCCTAATTTCTAAAGGATTTAATCCTGTAAGATTTCTGTCTGAGGTGGTACTTAGTCCTTTGTAGTTTGTATATAAAGCGATCCAAGTTATACTACTTAGCTAGTTTAAGATAGTGTCTAGGGCAAAAGTGCTTTGAAAAAATTGAAAGCACAAGGTAGTAAAGGGTGGGATTTGTGAAGGAAATGGTTTGAAAAGGTATTTGAGGCTTTAATTGAGCGTTTGGGAAGTTAAACTTGTGTTAGGATTGACCCATCGCCTAAGGACGTCTAATTCCAAGTTGGCAAAAATCCGGGATGTTACATGAAATGATGATCCAAGGGTTGGATTTGGTAGTAGGAAGGTGGACCACACAAGCTCTCCCATGGAAGCTTGCTTGGACGTGGGATGCTTGCTTGGAGAATGAGAGAGATGAGAGAGAGGTGTAAGAGAGAGAGATGGGTGTGATGGGTGTGATGTGTACTTGTGTAAGAGAGAGTTGACTTTAGGGGAGGGGTGGTTGTACTTGGGGATGGGTGAGTGATGGAGTGTGATGTGTATTTTGATTGATGGGATTGATAGGATTGATGTGATGTTTTCTAGGGATTGCAACGTGCGACGTTTATCCTCGAACTGAACCCGGGCCCACATCTCCTAGCCTGGGTATTTCCTCGTTGCGCGAGACGTGACGTCGGAACCGCGGTGACGGCGCGGTCGCAAAGGTACAGGTCTCGGGTCGAGCCAACTTTAGAAAATGGGATACGACTTAGGGTCGTGCGCAACTGTCAATAACAGATCGCAGGTCACCGAAATTCTACCGGGAGGACACAAAGACATATGGAACGGTATGGGTTATGATACAGGTCTCACATGTAGCCTTGACGAAATTTCCTAGTGTCTTGGTGGACCCAGGTGAGGAGGTGAACACATCCTCGATCCAAGCGAATTGCAACACCTTCTTCAAGACATGGGCAGTAACAATCCTGGCCCCACAAGGGGCTAGCACCATCCGGACCATCACCGACCCGCACTTGCCAGTGACCTTGCATGGGACGGTGTGTGGCTTTTCGATCTTGTTACCCCAGTAACCCCTCCTCACTGGTATCACCGAAAGCTTCTCGATTATAATCGATCCACGGATCATAGTCGCAACTTCCTTGCTGCACTTCACGCCTAGCCCGACGTGGCCATTACCGTCATCGATGACGGTAAAGGCCTTGAAGCGCATGCACTGCCCGACACGTGCCTGCTTCTGGACATGGATGATCTTCATGACCTTGTCCTTAAGTTGTGGGCCCAGAAGGGTCTCAATGATCTTGTGCTCCTTCATGGGGAGTGAGTGGAGGTAGATCAGCTCGAGGCTGCGGATCTTCCTTTCCTTCACTAGGCGCCCAACTTCATTATTGGGACCCACTTCTCCTCCTCCTCCCGGTGGCCAAACCTCGCCGGCCGCCGTCATCATGGCCTCCGTGTCCAGAGTCGTGGTCAAAACTGCCTTGGTCTCCGCCTCTTTTTGCCATTATGATTTTGGGCGAGTTCTGAGATGAGAAGATAGATTAGGGTTTTGGAAATGAGAGAGAGAAGCAAAGCATTTACACAACAGTTTAATCATGCTTATATATGCTTGAATGTTTTAAATTCTCATACATGATTGAATGAATGCTATTAATTGATGGGAAGCACATTTCACACACAAGCTCACAACACTACGCTAGTTGTTATATTTTTAGATCTTTAATAGCCTTTATGATTTGAACCTCTAACTGGCTTAGAAGCCGTTAGAGTTAAATTGTCGTACTTGTTATAAACTGAATGATTATTTAAGTTAGGCAATCATAATTTTGAATAGGGAAAAATATTTGGAAAGTCCTATTCACCCCCCTCTAGGACCTTCTCTCATATTCATTCTTCAATATCAGCGGTATAAACCGCAATTTCAATTAGTATCAAATCAAGGTTCCTCTTGAAGGGTTTAACAATCTAGAGGGAGATCACGACAAAAATGGAAGATATGGATACTGAAGAAATAATTGAATATCAAATCAATGAGGAAAAAGAAGAAAAAGAAAAAGAGAGTATACATGATGCCTATGATGAACTGTACATACATAACATTAGTATTCTCAAAAAACATGGCATTTCAGAAAATAAAAATAAACAATTAGAAAAAGATCTAAGTAAAACATCATAAATAAATACAGAAATGATAAATGATCTTCAGTAATGTCATATTGAAAATGAAAAGCTTGAAAGAACTTCAATATCCCTTGAATCTGAAAGTCAAAAACTAAATAAACAAATTAAACTTTTAGAATCAAAAAATGAAGGACTCAAAAATGAAAACCACAAACTAAGATTCGATTTAAAAAACTCTAAATGGCTAGCTGAACTTAGTTACAAATTTTCATAAAGTAGTGAAAAACTAGATAAACTACTAGGGATGGGAAGAAGCCATAAAGACAAAAGAGGGTTAGGTTATGAATCTAGAAATTCAAGTCCTGTCTCTGCACCACCTATGATTAAGAAAGCATTTGCATTGGGGAGCAACACAAAAACCACTCCAATCTGTCACTCCTGTGGAGACTTGGGACATTACAAGTTTGAGTGTCTTGCATCCAGTAGGTCTTATCTCACTTCCAGGCTTAACCATATAGGAAAATCTAAATTAGCACGAAGATTAGCTCAAAAAACTAAAAGTCCTTCAAAACATATAACAAATGAAGGTAGAAAATAGCCTACTCCACCCAAAATGACTGAAAGGATGGTGGAGCCGATAAATCAAGTGGATCAACTAGATCGGAAAACAAGGGAATTGATGAATCAAGGAAATCTGATACAATTGCCTAAAAAATGTAAACAACTCCCAAATAAAGATAAAATGACATCTCTTAAGAAAACTGTCACCAAGTGGGTTGTAAAGAACAGGAACAACTGCCTTGTAATTCACACTGCAGTTAAGGCAGGCAGTGGTTCAAAGTGGCATCTTGATAGTGGATGCTCCAGACATATGACACACTACAAGAAAACCCACTTTTACAGATGAAAATTTTCGTCGCTAAAAGCATTTTTTTCGTTGGTAAAAAGTTTTACCGACGAAAAAAAAAATTCGTCGGCAAAGGTAAGACTTTTACCGACGAATTTTTTCATCGGTGAAAACTTTTACAAACACTTTTTTTCCTAGGTAAAAATATTTACAAAACTTTTACCTACGAATATTTTAATAGGTAAAAACATTTACAAAACTTATACCTATAAATATTTTTGTAGGTAAAAATATTTACAAAACTTTTACCTACAAATTTTTTTGTGGGTAAAAATTATGACAAAACTTTTACCTACGAATATTTTCGTAGCTAAAAGTATTTACAAAACTTTTACCTACGAATATTTTCATAGGTAAAAATATTTACAAAACTTATACCTACGAATATTTTCGTAGCTAAAAATATTTACAAAACTTTTACCTACGAATATTTTCGTAACTACAAATATTTACAAAACTTTTACCTATGAATATTTTCGTAAGTAAAAATATTTACAAAACTTTTACCTACAAATATATTCATAGATAAAAATATTTACAAAACTTGTACCTACGAATATTTTCGTAGGTAAAAAACGTGGATGAAACTTTTACCTACGAAATATTTCGTCAGTAAAAGTCTCTATTTTTTTTTCAATATTCCAACACAAAATTCCTGATATACACCTGTTACAATATATTTCATCATATTCTTCCTGAAATACACCTGTATATAATATATTTCATCATATTCACATTCACATCCATCTAAACCCAAACTACGTAAATCCATCCAAACATAAACTACATTAATCCAAACATAAACTACATCCATTTAAACACAAACAATCTTATCCACATCACATTCATCCACGCATAAATACATATAAGTTTAACATCATAAATAAAATACAAAAAATTATTCATAGCTTATTTCCTGGTGGGGCTCACAAAATTCTGTGTGGTGAACACATCGCCTATTGTGCACACACACCTAGGGCCTTACTTATGCCTTCATGGTAGATTCAAAATAGTTTCAATATAAGGTCACGAGTTCAAGTACCCATTGTGGCCGTAAGCGACTCTGGTGTGTGAGTGTGTGTTAAAAGAAAAAGAAAGAAGGAAAATATTGATTTATCTTTTTGGGTTGAGCCTAATGGTACTTGGTGATTTCTCATCAGGTAGAAATTATTATTAGTTATTTTTTGAAAGGTGAGATTAGGCCACTTATAATTATATTAACATGATAAAATGTTGTACGTGAGCAGACAACACAAAATAAACAATCCTATGAAAAAAATAAAATAAATGAAAAGAGAGAACATATGAGACATATGAGAAGTGATCCTTATCTCCTTTGATGGATTCAAGATGCATGTACCGTACCCAACTTCCTATAAGGAGAAGTTATATGGGTCTTGGAATAATGTTGGTGATAAATCCACCTTGTCAATTAATATTATCATATTGTGTTAGGACATGACTCTAAAAATGAGATAAATCCAAATCTCAAATAATCTATGCTATAAGAGATAGTAGAGATGGAAATAGATGCATTGTGATGCTTGAGTTCGAGTATGCTTATCAACAAAGCAAGATTTTCTTGTTTGTTGTCATGTGATTGGGCTACATTATTACATCAATTGGGTTCGGGTTCGGGATCGGGTTTAGGTTTGGGTTTTCAAGTTTAGGTTTAGGTTAAGGAGTTGAGATTAGGATTAGGTGTAGGTTTAGGTTTAAGTATTTGAGAATACATTTTGATTTTAGGTTTATGTTTAGGTTTTAGGTTTAGGTTAAGGTTATTGGTTTATGTTATAGGTTTAGGTTAGGTTTAGGTTTAGGTTATAGGTTATAGCTTTCGGGAATTGAGAATAGATTAAGGTTTTGGTTTAGGAAATCGGGTTTGGGTTTAGGTTTGAGTTTTCAAGTTTAAGTTTAGGGTAAGGAGTTAAGATTAGGATTAGGTGTTGGTTTAGGTTTAAGGATTTGAGAATACATTTAGGTTTTAGGTTTCGGTTTAGGTTTTAGGTTATAGGTTTAGGTTATAAGTTTAGGTTTCGGTTATAAGTGTAGGTTATAGGTTTAGGTTTAGGTTTAGGTTAGGTTATAGGTTAAGGTTTAGAGAATTGAGTTTATGTTATATGTTATAGGTTTAGGTTATATGTTAATTAGGCTTTGATACCACTTGAAATGGTCAAGCTATATGTCCTAAAGGGGGGGGGGGGGGGGGGGTGTGAATAGGACTATGCCAAATTAAAATTAAAACAACGGAATAAACAATAAAGAGATAGCCTTACAAAAATAGATCAATTCACAATGCTGAAATAAACTCAACCTCAATTAACAAGTATTGAGAGGTTGATACGAATTCAGTTCTAAGGACAACCTTACACCATAAAAACCAAAGGTTTATGGTAGGACAACCTTATTTCTAGAACGTCCTTTGTATCAAGAACTCAATAAAAATAAATAGCAAGGAATTGAAATAGATTGCTGAAATTTAAATCTAACTTATTACAACATTCCCCACACTTGCTTGAAATGTAAATATTTACAACATTCACAATCACACATACATTCCACAACTTTTAATGATAAAAGATAAAAGATTAAACAAGCATTCAATCCATAAGACAAAGAATTATAGTGGTTCGCCTGTGTGTTCACCAACTGTTAAACAACAGCCACACAAAATGCTACTCCACTCCTAATATCCTCACACATGGGATATTAGCGTTCACTATCAAAATAGGTTTCACAGGTTCACCTAAAACCTTGACAATTGTGTCTTTTTAATTTGGGCTTACAAAATCCAAAAACCGTTCTTTCTGAGTTTTCTAGCTCTCCTCAGATAACCACACAAATTGAATTTTTCGGGTGAATCCTAAACAAAAACCAAAAGAATGAAAATTTTACAGAATTGTAAAATACCTGGATTTGTCCTCTTATATCAGCTCGAAAGAACCAATCAAAGTAAAAGTACGAATATGGAAGTTTAATGTCCAATACTCACTTTAAAATGGTTTTAAGTTCTATTTGATTTTAAGATTAATTAACTTAGGGCTAGCTGTATTTGATTTTGATTCCATGAAGAAGGATTTAAGATTTCCCCCTTTTTCTAATCAGATTGGAATGCGAATCAAAATCAAATAACAATAAGCTAACAAAAGGAAATAGAATTATGCACAATATAGCTTAAAAACAAACACAAACTTATCTTAGAGTGGAGCCTTAAATTCACTTAATTTTTCAATGAAAAACTCTGAAATTCGTGTGCTATTTATAGCTGCAGAAATTCGTCTTCAACTGGTCCTATGGTCACCACGACTAGTCGAAGAATAAACTGATATTTAAATTTTTGAGCGCAATTAGATAAAACCGTTGTACGACCGGTCGTAGGCAGTCCACGACTGGTTGAAGGCAGTCCACAACCGGTCGAGACCTCTCTACGACTGGTCGTGCGACACTTGGTTTAGTCACTGGAGTTTGAGTCGTACCTTTACAACTGGTCGAAGGTCGATTCGAGACCATCCCACGACCGGTCGAGTAGACTCTAGGACTGGTCGTAGCCGAATCAGAAAATCTGATAAATTGAATATGTACAAACTCATGCTTGTGTGATTAGGAATTGAATATGTACAAAATCATGCTTGTGTTGTGCTTCATAACATGCTCAACTGATTGTATGATTTTATCTATGTAATTGTCACGCCCCAAATCCAAAAATCGGATTCACTGGAATCCCTATCACCGAATCTGATGCCGACAGCCTCCACAGTACCCCATTCTCGGCTCCTAGCTTCCATGCGCCAGATTCCGATCCTGGGATCCTACAAGGAGGATTTTTTTTCCAATGTACATTTAACTCAAAATAAGCATAACCACAAGATTACCCATTTCATAAAGGCAACATCATCATCACATATCCACTAATATAATCATTTGAGTACAATGCTGAAAGGGAAATACATAAATCGAAAATCAAGCTCCAGAAGACCACTGCACGCTCCAAGCTCAATACTACTGCAACCTAACATCACCTGCACGCATCTATCGTGCATAAGCTTATAGAAAGCTTAGAGGGTGGTGTAAGTGTGTGCACAAGGTAAGTGCCAAGTGTCCAATACAATGCCATCATCATATAGTACCGAAAATACTGGTAATCCATAAATGGTACAATATTGAAATAAACAGAATCATTAACAAGATCATGAATTACCAGAGTAAGCAGAAATACTGACAAGATCATAAATTATACGATAACAGAGTAAGCGGAAACACGGATAAGTCCATGAGTCAATCAATATCAGAATACACAATATAGAACAACTATGCAAATGAGGAGTCATAAAGGGCCAATTATCAAATGTCAAGGATGCGATGCAGTATGCAGTTCCCGATGAGTCTATGAATAACATCAACCGTATCTAGACCATATAAATGCATAAACATAGTAACCCAAGATGCAATATGCCACATATGTAATGCAATATGCGGTGCGAATGGAATGACTATGCTAGAGTGTGAAGTCGGGATGATAGTACGTAGTATCGCAGGTTACGGGGTTCACCACAAGGGACTTCTATCCATACCAGTCCCATACCTAAATTTGGATAGTCAGACTCGACGTGGTAAACTCCTGATCTCAGGTTAGTCGCGCACCCAACCGAAATCCTTGCCATAACGAAGGTACACAACAATTAGTTGCGCACCACCAGCCCGAGTGGATAGTGAATGAATGAATGAATGAGCATGCAACTCCTACTCAATAAGTCCACATATCAGTACGGTTCCTCTCTAGGAAATCACCGGGGTCTATTACACTCCAAACCAGATTGTTGCCCCATCACGCACAACAAGGTGAGTGGAAGAGACCTCACTATCTGCTTGCCAATATCGGACCCGGCTCGTCCGTAGCGGACCCATTCCTCGAGCTGGTCAGACTCAGTCTAGCATTGCCCCCTCCTCTCGGGCAGGTAAGGCCACACCCCCTTCCAACCGACCACGACACAGTGGGAGACGCGGCCTAACGGTATACGGCCCTCATGCGCTCATGCATCCACTCGGTCTAGACGTTGGAGCAACCTCTGGAACCAAGAGGGTTTAGAGACTTTCACCTAGGGATATCTATAACACCCCATGTAGAATAGATTTCTGGTGTCCCATCTGGTTATCCACGATATGTCTGTGGAGGCTACGACCCTGATGTCGCTAGGGCGTACAGTAATCACAGCACATAATGTAAGATGCATGAGTCATAAAATTCAGTCATGCATCAATCTCGCGCATACCATGCGCTCAGGTGAGACAATCTCCGCTTATCAGGGAGTCTTATAACAACCGGTGCTATGACATATGCAATGGTCAATCATATCTCATAACAAACATGCAGATGATGCGTATGGGTATATATCATGATGCTATGCAGTCACATACTCATAATCGATATCAATAACTGGCACCGACAATCGGCATCGACACTCGGCCTCGACAATGTGGACATTTAACTAACATTACCCTCAAGGAGTGACCCACATAGAGCCTAACATATAGTGGACCCATGGCCACACAAAGGGCATGATATACAACACCATGGGCCTTACTTAAGGGTCACATATACACAACAGGTGGGCCCTGCTCATGGGCCTCAAATGCATGTCATGTGGGCCCTACAAATGGGTCCCGAATACATTAAAGGGTCGTGCATCATGGGCCTAATACATATCATAATGGGCCTCGCCCATAGGCTACGAATATATTACAATGGACCTTGCCCATAGGCCATAAATACATCACAATAGGCCTCAACTTCGGGTCGCGTATGTATCATATAGGTCTTGACAATCGGCCTCGGCAGTCGAAATTGGCCTTAACAATCGAAATCGACACTTGAAATCAGCCTCGATACTTGGACTCATATACATCAAATAGGCCACGACAATCGGAATCGGTAAATTGGCCACGTTAACGAAATTGGAAATCGGTCACAACGCAAGGCGGGGTCCATAAATGGACAGCCGATGATGGTCTAAGCAATAACAATGAGGCCCATTCGTTTGGGTTAACCCATTAGAGAATTACGAGAATGGGCCTGACCAGGCCTAAAGGAAGGTCATAATGTGGACGTTTAACTATCATTGCCCATCAACGTGGACCTTTAACCAATCATGACTCCCAAGGAGTGGCGCACATAGGGCTAAATGTACAGTGGGCCCGCGGCCTCACACAAGGGCCTAATATGCATCACCATGGACGTCGCTCAAGGGCTAAATATACACCACAACGGGTCGTGTTACATGAGCCTTATGCACATTACAATGGACCACGACATATGGGCCGAAAATATATCTTAGTAGGCCTTGGCTGTAGGCCACAAACATGTCACAATGGGCCTTAGATACATCTCAATGGGCCTCGCCCATGGGCCTCGAATACATCACATTGGGCCATAACCTATGGGCCTAATATACATCACAATGGGTCTTGCCGTATATAGACCTAGAATACAACTCAATCGGTCACGCCATGGGCCTAATATACATAACAGGTGGGCCCTGCACCTGGGCCTCATCATATCAAGTTGGGCCGTGTTAATGGGCCGCACCAATGGGCCTCATGTACAACATATGGGCCGCATCATTGGGTCGCACTAATGAGCCACAAGTATATTAAGGTGGGCCGCATCACATGAACCTCACATGTGTCACATTAGTCCTCCCGCAAGGCCATATGTAACATTGTAATGGTCCCCGTATACGGGCCGCATGTTCATTATAATGGACTATATCCCATGGGCCCCGAACACATCGTAATGGGCGACATCCCATGGGCCTCTCATACATAATACCAGGCCTTGCCATCTGGGCCGGAAATACATCACAATGGACCACAACCCATGGACCCTAATACTTAATGGGTGGGCCCTACACATAGACCTAATATACATCACAGGTGGGCCCTGTATATAGGCCTCATACACTACACAACGAGTTGAGCCTATCAATGGGCCCTAAGGAGAGTGACCATGCGGACATTTAACCAACATTGTACTTACAATGTGGACGTCAAACCAACATTGCTCCCAAGGCATGGCCCGCCATAATATCAACACACAAACCATGAGAAAATCACACATTGCAATGGACCCTAAGGACACCCTGTTGGGCCTCGACCTATGGGCCTTGGATACATCAAATGGGCCGCATCATATGGGCCTTATGTAAATCAAGTGGGCCACATCAATAGGCCTTATGTACATTGCAATGGGCCATAACCCCTGGGCCTTTGAATAGTTCACAATGGGCCTCAACACGGGCCCTAATACATCACAATGGGCCTTAACCCATGGGCCTTACATAAATCACAATGGGCCTTAACCCATGAGCCCCAAATACATCGAATGGGCCATAAATATACCAAAGGTGGGCCTCAATCAACGGGCCATAAATACATCGAGATGGCCTAATCACATGGGCCTTACGTGTATCAGATGGGTCACACCAATTGGGCCCCATACACACATTAAATGGACCACACCCAAATACAAGCGGTGATAATGATTTTCGCCATTAAAACTCCTAAGGCCCACTGTAAAATATGTTTTCCATCCAACCTATTCATAAATTAACAAATATCAACTTAATCGGAAGCTATTATGGCCCTTAAAGATTTTCGAACGATGGGCGTCATTAGCCACCACTTAAAACGGTGGGGTCCACTTGAACTTTAGATCGACCTTAGTTTTAGTCACAAGTTTGTAAGGCAAGCCTGTCAACTAGTTGAACGGTTTGGATGCAATACAAGCATCATGGTGGGGCCTATAGAGGCCCACTATCAGGTATGTTTTATAAAATAAAATATATATAGTATATATATATATACACACACACACAACACACATGCACACACACACGCATTCACACACGTGCACACTCACACACGCATGCACACACACGCGCCCACTCACACACGCATGCACACACACATACACACACACGCGCACACACACACGCACCCACCCACCCATACCCACCGTCCCTTGGACGGTGGGAATAAATACATTGGCGTGGGCTCCACCGTCCAGGCGGACGGTGGGATAACACATAAATCATGGGTCCCACGTGGGGTCCACCTTAATGTTTATAGGCCATCCGACCCATTGATAAGGTCACGCAGACCTAGATGAAGGGTGAAAACAAATTTCAGCTTGATCCAAAACTTCTGTGGGCCCAAAAAGGGTTTTAATAGTTGGCCTTCAATCAACACTATGCCTGTGATGTGGGCTGCCTGAGGATTGGATCAGTCTGATATTTGGAGGGGGCCCACATTCGTGCTCTATTTATAGGTGAGCAGATCGCATCTTCGACTAGTCTAAGGAGCTCTTCGACTAGTCGAAGAAATAACAGATTTGAAAACAATCGGGCGCGATAAGCTTCGACCGTTCTACGACTGGTCGAAGGCCTCCTTCGACTGGTCGTAGGTCACCTTCGACTGGTCGAAGGTCTCCTTCGACTGATCGAAGGCCTTGTGAATTATCGCTGGACTTTGTGTCAAAGATATACGACTGGTCGTAGGAGCAGTGTACACTGTTCCTTTGACTGGTCGAACAGATTCCTGGACTAGTCAAAGCCTAACAGAAATTATCCGATTTTTGTAACAAACTTACTACTGATCGAGGAATTTCTTAGACTGGTCGAAGCAACTCTAGGACTAGTCGAAGAAGGCCTAGGACTAGTCGAAGAACAGACCAAACTTATGTAAAATAAACATTCGATTTATGTATCCAAAGTGACCTACTTCTAAGGTCAACCTAAGGTCAGTCAAACCTCACCCATGAAGTAAGGACATTGAAATATTAGGAACTAGTGACCTTGAAGTATGAGCCTTGAAGTCTTGATGTAGTTCAATCTTGAAATCTTGATGTAGCTCAATCTTGAAAGTGTCTTGAGTTCTTTATGAATTTCCTAATCATGTATTGAGTTCTTTATGAACTGCCTTGTACTCTTCTTGAAGTCTTGCAGCTTGAGTCATGTCTTGCGAGCAGTTCTTGCATTCAAGTTTGATCTTTGTACTCGTGAGCTTTGCTTGTTGTGAGCTTAGCTTGTTGTGAGCTTAGCTTGCTCTTGAATGTTGATCTTTGAGAGAGCTTCAATTATGCAAGATATATAACAGTGATTTTGGCACCACAAATTTGACAACAAACAGGGATATAAAATATAGCACTTACAATCTCCCCCTTTGTCAAATTAGTGACAAAACACATAACCAAAATAAACATAAAGTAAAACAACTGGTTAAAGAGTTATGAACCAATATTCAATATTCAACTTTCAACATTCAACCAGTTCACACATACTCCCCCTGAGTAACATAACCAATGCTACTCCTCTCACATTCACATAGTTAAGAACAAACCATTCTCCCCCTTTTTGTCACAATATGACAAAGGAAACAACAATAAAGGAGAACTAAATAAGGGGATATTTGAGAGTAAACATGAGTTATGAGATTATAGCAAAACAGAGATAGAGATACGCAGCACAGCTTCACATAGAATAAATATCCAGCATAAAACATAGATAGTATCCAACTCAAAATCAGTCAACCAAGTGCTAAGTTATAAGGTTATTACAGACCAGAAAATCCCATATAGACTAGTCAGAATTAGAACTAGAAGACGGAGTAGGAATAGAGGGATCAAGTTGGTGTATGCCTTTGTTTAATCGCCGAAGATATTTTCGCATGTACTTGAATTGAGAATCATGAGCAACATACATGTTTTCTATCTTTTCATTCAAATTTTCAACTTTACCCTCTAATGCACTCAGACGTGCATCAAAATCAGATGGTACAAAATCTGGATCATTTGTTGAATCAGAATCCAGTTCCTCAAAGATATCATCCATATTAATGTCATCCCCCGCTTCTTCATGACCGCACCACCACCAACCTTACCACCTTGTTCAGGAAGTAATTCAGCTTCATCTTATTTAGATTAGAGTTGTTGAAAATCAGATGATGAATAGGTGCCTCATTAACTGACATATCTACCAACATATGTGTAGCTAATACAGTCATTAAATAACCAAAAGGGATGTCACTATGACCAGGATGGAGCCTAAACTGAAGAAGGAAATGACAGATTAAGGATGGCAGATAAATCTGAGTACCACTGGAAATAGCATGAATAATACGTACCATAAATGAGGTCAAGTCAGTTTTATTACCTGACCAAGGATACAGATTAGACACAAAGATTCTGTGGAGCACTCTGTATTTGGGTAACAAAAACCTTGCGGGAAGCGCATTCCCTTTTTGTGTCCATTGAACATCCATGTTGCACAGATCTCTAGTGAGCATGCGTTTTTCAGAAATTGAAGGTTTATCAGTTAGGTTATGGATAGGAATACCCTCATCATTCACAGGAATGTCCATAAGGGGTGAAATTAAATGACGATCAATTTCAAATGGCCCTTCACTAGTAGATATTTTAAAAGTTAAACTATCCAGTGAGAAGTCACTTATGCATGTAAACATGGATTGAGCAATGGACCGGTATGCAGGCCCACCCCAATGCAATAAGTTAACCCAACCTACAGCTTCAAGTAAAGGTAGAATATCAAAAGGTGCAATATGGTTAATATCAACAGGATGTTCAACAATAACATTACGAGCTCTAAGGTTTATAACATAAGAAGAATCATTAGTAGGCTCAAGAAGATGACATTTGGTCAATCTGGAGGAAGAAGAAGGACCACGGGAAGTAGATTTTCTACCTCTAGAAGCCATTTGCAACAAAGATATCAAGGAATTAAGAAGTTACAAAGGATTGAGAAGTGGGTTTTTTTCAAAACAGATTTTTCAAAAACCAAACCCCAAATCTCAATGAAATCCAAAATAGAAAGCTTCAAGTTAGAAAAGAGAGCAATTTAGACACTGATTTGCAAGAAAAACGTAAATGGAACACTAACCTTGAAGAACAAGAATGGTGGGTTCGACAAGTCGAAGCTCGGCTCCTTAGAGAGAAAAAAGGAATGAGGAAGAAAGCAAAAATTCCCAAATTTAAGTGATTTTCGAGATCTACGACTGGTCGTAGGTATCTACGACCGGTCGTAGGTCGACTGGTCGAGTATACTCACGACAGGTCGAAGGAAGTCCAAAAAAGCATATTTCTTGCAATTTTTAAAGAAAATGGAATTAAACCTAGCAAATATATACACTATGATACATGTAGGCATAAATAATCATTTTGAAATACACATGCCAAGATCAAATTTCATCTTATTAAACCTAATTTTATTAAGAGGTTTTGTGAAAATATTAGCTCTCTGATCTTCAGTAGGAATATATTCCAGAGATATAACTTTTTCTTCTACCAATTCCCTAATATAATGAAATTAATGTCAATGTGTTTAGTACGAGAATGCTGAACAGAATTTTTTGAGATATTTATTGCACTGGAATTATCATAATGCAATAACATAGAATCCTATTTAATTCCATAATCACTCGGCATTCGTTGCATTCAAACAAGCTGTGTACATGCATTATCGGCTGCGATATACTCAGCTTCAGCTGTTGAAAGTGATATAGAATTTTGTTTCTTACTAACCAAGAAACTAAACAACAATTTCAATGTAAAAACAACCACCACTGGTTGATTTTCTATCATCTAGATTACTAGCCCAGTCAGCATCCGAGTACTCAGCAAGTTGGACACTAGTCTCATGAGGATACCAGAGACCAAGATTTATAGTACTTGCAACATATCTAATAATCCGCTTAACAGCAATCAAGTGAGATTCTTTTGGATCAGATTGAAATCTTGCGCAAATACCAACACTTAAAGAAATATCAGGTCTACTACTAGCAGTTAAATATAACAAACTACCAATCATACTTCGATAAAGTTTTAAATCAATATTTTTACCATTATAGTCTTTTGAGAGTTTCAGGGTAGTACTCATAGGAGTATCGAAATTCTTGTCATTCCCAAATCCAAATCTCTTGATTAGATTCAAGGCATACTTAGATTGAGAGATGAATATTCCTTCAGGTTGCTGCTTAACTTGCAAACCAAGAAAATAAGTTAATTCCCCAACCGTGCTCATTTCAAACTGTGATTTCATCAAGTCTGTAAACTCAGTAGTGAAGTTAGTACAAGTTGATCCATAGATGATATCATCAACATAAATCTGTACTATTAAGATATGATCATTATGTTTTTTAACAAATAGAGTTTTATCAACAGATCCCATTTGAAAATTGTGACTTAAAAGAAATTTTGTTAGTTTCTCATACTATGCCCTAGGTGCTTGTTTTAATCCATAAAGTGCCTTTTTAAGCCGATACACATGATCAGTATTTTTGGGATCTTCAAAACCCATTGGCTGTTCAACATAGACTTCTTCATGTAAATCACCATTTAGAAAAGCACTTTTCACATCCATCTGATAGATCTTTATCTTTCTAAAACATTCAATGGATATAAATAGTCTGATAAATTCTAGACGTGCTACTGGTGCAAAAGTTTCATCGAAATCAGTTCCTTCAATTTGAGTATAACCTTGTACCACTAGTCTAGCCTTATTTCTAATTATATTTCCACATTCGTCAGACTTATTTTTGAAAATCCATTTTGTTCCAATGATGTGTTTATCTTTAGGTCTTGGTACGAGATACCAAACATCATTTCTTACGAATTGGTTAAGTTCTTCTTGCATCGCAACAATCCAGTTCTCATCAGCAAGAGCTTCTTTTACATTGGATGGTTCTATTTGGGATGTAAAACATACATAATTACATAAATCCTCAAGTTGTCTATGGGTGCGAACACCAGTGAGAGAGTTTCCAAGAATTTGTGTGGTTGGATGATCTTTAACAGTCCTTAACTCAGAATCAGTCTGATTCGATGAAGTATCGGGTTTATCAATGATTAGAACTTCATCATTATCTGAATTAGAGATTGGCGTGTTTAAGTGATCATCAATGACAGCATTAATGGACTCTTGAATCACACCAGTTCTTTTGTTCAGAACCCTATAAGCTCGACTATTTAAGGAATATCCTAGAAAAATCCCTTCATCACTCTTCATATCGAATTTTCCCAAATTTTCACGATCACGTAAAATATAGCACTTGCTGCGAAAAACTCGAAAGTATTTAACAGTAGGCTTTTTATTGAACCACAATTCGTAAGCCATTTTATTATTATCTTTGCTAGTGTAGACTCGGTTAATAATATAGCAAGTTGTATTGACTGCTTCAGCCCAAAGATTTTTAGAGAGCTTCATGCTATTCAACATGACATTAGCCATTCTTGAAGTACTCTATTCTTCTTTCTACATTTCCATTTTTTGTGGAGTTTTGGGAGCAGAGAATATCATATATTCCTTGGTCGGTACAGACTACTTCTCAAAATTGCTATTCTCAATTCAGATCCATGATCACTACGAATCTTACTGATTTGAGAACATTTTTCAGTTTAAATCCTTCTGAGAACTTTTCTTACTTCTTCAAGGGTTTCAGATTTATCCCTTAAGAAGACTACCCATGTAAATCTGGTAAAGTCATCAACTATTACCAGGATATACTTTTTCCCACCACGACTTTCCGTTCTGGTAGGTCCTATCAGATCCATGTGGAGGAGTTCGACTGGTCTTGATGTGGTATTTGAATTCACCTTTTTATGTGAGTTCCTTGTTTGTTTGCCTATCTGGCACTCACCACATATTTTATCTAATTTCTGAAGTTTGGGTAAACCTCTTATGAGTTCTCGTTTGCTCAATCTATATAAATTTCGATAATGTACATGTCCAAGACGTTTGTGCCATAAATCAGTCTCGTCTGTATGGACCATGTAACATGTTTGATTAGATGAGCTGGATTCGCTAATAATATAGCAATTTTCAGATGTTCTACGTCCAGTTAATATTACAGAACCCTTATTGTTTAGTATCTCACAGTTTTGATTAGAAAACCGAACACTATGGTTATTATCACATATTTGAGATATACTAAGCAAGTTATGTTTTAAGCCTTCAACATATAAAACATTTTTAAACACAGGAAGATTAAAAAGTTGAACCGTACCTTGGCCTATAATCTTGCAGTTGCTACCATCACCAAATGTGACTGAACCATCAGTCATATCTTTTAGATCCGTGAATAAAGCTTTGTCACCTGTCATATGCCTGGAGCATCCACTGTCTAGGTACCACTTTGAATGACTTGTTGCTTTGAAAGCAATGTGAGCAACCAAGCAGGTGACTTTTGGAACCCATTTCATAACTGTTTTGGGTTTAGGAACATAGTTGGTCTTCTTTTGTTTATAGTTGTAAGAATGACCTATAGAGTTAGATTTTAAGAGCTCCTTAAGTAAATCAACAATCTTTTCAGCTAGTGGATTTCGTTTCTTATTAAAGTTGACATGGCTGCTTCTAGGTTTTTGAAAAGTTTTTGAATTTCTAGAAAAATCTTGATAAGTACTTTTCCCTTTTGAGTTTGAGGACTCTCCTTTAACAAACATAGGAGGAGTATACTTTTGTTTAGGAGGTAGATTTTTATCATAGCCCAACCCGGATAGATCGCCACAATTTCTTGATCCGGATAAAAGTTTCTCTAACTTTGGATCACCTTGGGCATATTTCCATGTGTCCTTTAGACTCAGAAGAGAAGATACTTCAGTTTTAAGTTTTTCAATTTCAGATTTCAAATCAATAATTAGGGAGTTTTTGAATTCCAAATCGCATTTTGATTTTTCAAAACAATCTGAAATTTGTGATTTTTCTAAGACAAGTGATTCAAAACATTCTTTGAGTTTAGAAAACTTTTCTTTTTGAAGTTTAAGTTTGACAGCAATTTTACAACTTTCCTTATATAGGGCATTGTAAGCGTCTTGAAGATCATCTTCATTTTCACATTCACTACTTAGATTTTCTTCACTTGTTGAGTCATTATCTGAAAATGTGAATTTGGCTAGAGTCATAAGAGCTTTAACCTCATTGCCCAACTCAGTTTCAGAATCTTCTGATTTAGAAGAAGCTTCAGAATCAGATGATTCATCCCATGTAGCCAACATACCCTTCTTCTTGGGTTTGTCCTTTCTAGGACATCTATTTGCTAAGTGCCCATATTCTTGACAGTTGTAACATTGACTATCTTTCAAAGATTTTTGAGATTTGGGTCTAAACTTTTTTTTATCATTCGATTTTTGAAAATCAACCATTTTCTTTCTTTTAAAAATCTTGTAAAATTTCTTAGCTAAAAGAGCCATATCATCTTCTGAATCAGAATTTTCTCTTAATTATATTTAGAAGATTTTAGTGCGATAGATTTACCTTTAGGAGCTTTAAAGTTTAACTCGTAGGTTTGTAGAGAACCAACTAGTTCTTCTACCCTCATATTATCCGTATCACGAAGTTCCTGGATCGCGGTTACTTTAGAATTGAACCGTTCAGGAAGTGAGCGTAATATCTTTGCACACACTTTACTTTCTAGGATTTTATCGCCAAGACCCCACATTGAGTTTACAATGTCATTCAATCTAGTGTAAAAGTCCATAAACATTTCATTTTCCTCCATATGAATTTCTTCAAATCTGGTTGTGAGGAGTTGGACTTTAGATTTTTTTACAATTGCAGTACCCTCGTGTGTCATTTCTAATATATCTCAAGCTTGATTTGCAGTATCACAGGAAATGATTCTTTTGAACTCATCCGGTGATAGTGCGCAAGTGATTGCATTTAGTGCTTTAGCATTTGCACTACTCTCACTTTTCTGAAGTGTGGTCCATTGGTAATATGGTGTGACTTTCATAGATTTTGAACCATCAACCCCAGTAACTTCCATGACAGGAGGTTTCCATTCAGTCACTGTGCTTGCCACACATTTTCATCCATTGACTTGAGGAAGATCCTCATTCTGGCTTTCCAATAGGCATAGTTGGAGCCATCAAATGGTGGAGGCCTCGTGACTGAAAGGCTATCAAAATTTGACATCTTTTTAAATAGCTTAGATCGTTAGCTTAGGAAATAAATCCAAATAAATAGCAATAAGAACGATCTATTAGGCTCTGATACCACTTGAAAAGGCCTAGCGATATGTCCTAGAGGGGGGTGAATAGGACAATGCCAAATAAAACTTATAACAGCGGAATTAAAAAGAATATGATAGCCAAAGTAAATCACAATGCAGGAAAGTGAAACAACCTCAAAATTTAGATCTTGAGAGGTTGATACAAATGTTGTTCTAAGGACAACATTTCACCAAAAACTAGAGTTTATGGTAGGACAACCTTATTTCTAGAAAGATCTTTGTATCAAATCTCAAACCAAAGAGGAATAAAGAAATAAATACAAACTGAATTAAAATAAATTGTAATCACAAATGTATTGTTCTAGGGACAGCCATACACCATAAAAATGGCAGGGCAACCTTACTGGAACAACTTTTAAAAGAAATTGAATATCAACTGATAAAAATAGCAGAAAATAAATTCTAAACTATTACAAAATTCTCACAATACTTGAACTAAATGATTACAACATTCACCACCATACATACATCCCACAAAAGAATAATTAAAGATTAGAAGTATAAATCATTTAACCACAACACAAGGGATTATAGTGGTTCGCCTGTGTGTTCACCAACTGTTAAACAATAGCCACACAAAATGCTACTCCACTCCTAATGTCCTCACACAGGGGATATTAGCGTTCACTAACAAAATAGGTTTTCCCAAGTTCACCAAAAACCTTTACAATTGTGTCTTTGTCTGTGGGCTTACACAATTAAAAAAAACCCCACTTCTGAGTTTTCCTGGCTCTCTTCAGATAACCAATACAACAAGATTTTTCTGGCAAATCTTGAAAGAAACCAAAACAAAAAGGAATTTACAATTAAACGTAAAATACCTGATTATCTCCTTCGTTGTAGCAGCCCAGTAGAACCAAATCAGAGTAGATGATTGAATGTCCAAGTTCAATGTCCAGTACTCAATTACTATGGTTTTAATTCTAATAGATTTTAAATTAAACCAAGTAGGGCTTGCCATAATTGATTTTGATTCCAAAGAAAGGGAATAACAATTCCTCTTATCAAATTAGATTGGAATAGCAGAAACAAAATCAATTAAATAAAGCTAAGGAAAGAGAATATTAAATAAGCACACTTAGCTTAGATGGAGCATAGAATTATCTCTCAGAAGTTCGACGAAGATTGACTTGAATGGATTAATTAATTCGATGATTTCTTCTGAGCTTCGTGCTCTATTTATAGGTGAGCAGATCGCATCTTCGACTGGTCTAAGGAGCTTTTCGACTAGTCGAAGAAATAACAGATTTGAAAAAAATCGGGTGCGATAAGCTTTGACCGTTCTACGACTGGTCGAAGGCCTCCTTCGACTGGTCGAAGACCTTGTGAATTATCGTTGGACTTTGTGTCGAAGATATACGACTGGTCGTAGGAGCAGTCGACACTGTTCCTTCGACTGGTCGAACAGATTCCTGGACTAGTCGAAGCCTAACAGAAATTATCCGATTTTTGTAACACTTACGACTGATCGAGGAATTTCTTAGACTGGTCGAAGCAACTCTAGGACTAGTCGAAGAAGGCCTAGGACTAGTCGAAGAACAGACCAAACTTATGTAAAATAAACATTCGATTTATGTATCCAAAGTGACCTACTTCTAAGGTCAACCTAAGGTCAGTCAAACCTCACCATGAAGTAAGGACATTGAAATATTAGGAACTAGTGACCTTGAAGTATGAGCCTTGAAGTCTTGATGTAGTTCAATCTTGAAATCTTGATGTAGCTCAATCTTCAAAGTGTCTTGAGTTCTTTATGAACTGCCTTGTACATGTCTTGAGTTCTTTATGAACTGCCTTGTACTCTTCTTGAAGTCTTGCAGCTTGAGTCATGTCTTGTGAGTAGTTCTTGCATTCAAGTTTGATCTTTGTACTCGTGAGCTTTTCTTGTTGTGAGCTTAGCTTGTTGTGAGCTTAGCTTGCGCTTGAATGTTGATCTTTGAGAGAGCTTCAATTATGCAAGATATATAACAGTGATTTTGGCACCACAAATTTGACAACAAACAGGGATATAAAATATAACACTTACAAATAGGGCCATGGAAAGTGAATGAAAAGTGAAGGGGAGAGAGAGTAAGGGGTGGAGGTTTGTTTCTCCATAAGTTTGAGCATCAACAGATGTTTGTAGAAGCTCAAGTGACAGGGAATGAAGAAGGTAAAAGGGAGGAATGGGATAGGTTAGAAGGCTACACGATTTTGAATCACAAGTGGGGCATGTAAGAGCCCAAATGAGAGAGTACGGAGAGGTTGGAAGTTGGCTATAGCAGAAAATGGTGATGGTGTGCGTGTTTGGCCAGGGAATGATGAAATGAGTGGATGGAAGGGAGATTTGAACAAGAAAATAGCAACTTGGAAGAGAAAAGAGAACTTGGGGGGGTGATTTGTGAAGGAGGTATGTCATAGGGGGTTTTAGCGAACAGCCCATACACCAGGGGGTTCCCCAAGCCCTCAAACACGATCGGCCCGGACCGTGGGCCCGACCCAGCAAAAAAAGTGGCGAGGCCTCGCCGAAAATTTTTGTGTTTTTCAAAGGGGGGCCCCATGGACATGTTCCTCCAGTCCCCTAGGCTCCAAAAAACCCTGGGTCCCACCCTGGATCACTCTAGAAGTGCTCCGTTTGGCTCCCCGACCCCGATTCACTCCATTTCGGGTAGTTTCGGGACAATCGGACGTATCTTGCAATCCGGAATGAGTTATCTGACGTAACATATATGAATTTGGGGTAGAACGAGCTAATGAAGCCAACCAACCCTGCTATACGAAAAAACCCTCCGATTGATGGTCGTTTCCCTGTTTCAGTTTCGTTTTACTAAAAATAGTAGTTTTAATTTAATTACTCTTCATCTGTCGGGCTTTAGGAGTTACTCATTGTGAAAAGAGCTTAGAATAATTAGAAGAATGGTCTGGTGAAGCCAAATAGGACACTTACTATTTTTGGCCGAAAGCCTTGCGCACTAATAGACATCATGACCTTATAATAAGTCGCGAATTCTAGGAGTGTTAGTTGTAGTTTGATTTTGATTTCTTTCCCATTAATTGGTATCCCTATTGAAAGGGTTGTGAACTCATTTTTAGTCATTCATTCATCAATTTCAAAGTTATTAGAATTTATTTCTATTTTCTGCTTTCTTTCCTCATGGATTCGAGTAGTCTTTGTGAGGAGTCCAGAGAAGCTCCGACGATTCGGAGTAGTTATCATCATCACGCTTATCCCGTATTCTACCGATTTTCAACGGTTGGGGTGAGGTGGATTGTAATCTACACTCATTAATAGACGGCATAGGAATGTTTTAAGGTCGACCCGTGCGACCATGGTTGAATACAGAATCGATTTCGGCGTTCGTTTCAGTGAACTTCGCCAATTGGCAAAATCGAGATACCTATGACTGTTTCTACGTTCCGTCGCTCCCTCCTAAGTCAAAGTGCGTCAGTGTGCGTCGTGTGACTATAACCCAGGTCCGGTTTAATCCAAATCATGCTCTGATACCAACTATAACATCCCAAAAAATCGGGGGTCGAGCATAACTCAACACCCGAGTTTCCAGAACATCACTTATGCAACATAGATAATGATGATTAAATGTTGTCTGCATTAGTGTATTGAACATGAGTAAGATTAAGCCAAAACAGCATATCATACTCCAGAGACAGTAATATTGCAAGTGGAAGACTGTGATAGATATATAAAATATATAAAAACTGTGGTGAGTCTCCAGAGTGTGATAACATTACCAGGTTAATAAATTCCAAGTACATTTCTAAAATATACCAAATGTGTAAGTGTAATGTCTTCTATCCCAAGTACCATAGCCCCGTCAATATAATAACAGGTCTTCATAAACCTGTCAGAGAGTTATAAGTAGGAGAACTCCTCCTCCACATCATAGTAATCCAGTTCTGCTTCATAAGCATCGCCATCACCTGAAACTCAACAAAACTGGTTGGTGTGTACAACACCGTCCCGTAACGTGGGAGTGAGTGATCAACTCAATGGAACAATAAAGCATAGGTTAACATGTTATCAACTCAATCGAGCAGTAATGATAAAGCAGTACAATCAAACAATTTAACTACTCTTATTTAATGCAAGTATGAAATGACATGATGTATGCCCTTGCCAAACCACCCTCATGCGACACCATCTTACGTTCGTGAATGCGTTCATCCCTCAGTGCTCCACATCTACCAGGCACATGCAGTGCGATGATGAGCATGATTTTCGAGTAATTATTAGTCCATTCAAACAGCAGTATTGGGAAACTAAGGTACCTCCCTTGTATCATTCTCAAACATGATCCATTCTAGGGTCGTCACTCCTAGTTAGTCTCATACGATATTATGGATTGAGAGGTATAGCGAAGGCATCACAAAGGGCTCGTCACCCATCAGCACGAATACAGATCTCACCGTATGCGGCTCAATTTCTGGCCGTCATCTCAAATACAGGTCTCACCGTACTCGGCACAATCACTGGCCGTCAGCTCGAATACAGATCTCACCGTACTCGGCTCAACTCATGCTCTAGTTGCTGTGAAGGGCTCGTCGCCAATCAAAGACCTTAAAGTATACTCGAAGACACTACGGAGGACTCGTCGCCCGTCAGCACGAATACAGGTCTCACCATATTCGGCTCTCACCGTAGGTGTCGACAGCTCAAATATAGTGTCCCATACCACCATAATCGACTCACGAGTCTGGTTGCTCACTAGTCACTACGGGGAGGCACATGGCCCCAGCGTAGGCCGACAGCTCAACCACGGTGTCCCATACCACCATGCCCGGCTCATGAGTCTTAGCGGATCGAGTGACCATGGTTAAAAGGGATTTCACTGGTAAGTTTGGTACCCTAGGTTCAAGCAGTAACGTCCAAACATGGTGAATATACATTACCGCACAACAAGTTGGACGATATGAAGCGCATAAGCACTTCGTGTGGCCAACCACTATCGCCAACCGAAGTACGACTCGAGTTCGTCGAACACATCTCACATGGAAAATGGATCATAGCCACGAATCCAATTCTGGTACCGATTGTCTAGACTATAATCATAGCCCCAAACACAATCAATTGCAGATAGATAAAGCAGTAATGGATCAAGATTCAAATCATACAATCGAAGTCTGGTATTATCCGTTTAGGGCTGCCAGGGCTGTTGCATGCACTCGTTGCTCCACTCCCCCATCACCCATGACGGATCATACAACGTAAACATGAATTTAAACATCTACATCACATAGATAAAATCATACAATAATTTGAGCATGTTATGAAGCACAACACAAGCATGAGTTTGTACATATTAAATTCCTAATCACACAGCTAACCAAGGAAATCATACACATAGTTAAAGGAGTTGAGAATCATATCCCAACACCCTTATACGTTACAATTTACTAACTACTACTCATTCAGACATTTCAACAAACACTTTAGACTACATACATCAACATACATGACATATGTTGATCACATAGGTATTAGGCCAAATCCTTTCACTAGGGAGTTACCCCAATCATAACACGCATACACCCACGACGGATAGTCACGACAAGCAGGAATCCAAGTTCCATATTCATTCAGTTATTTCCACAAACACTTGGGCCACACATTTTAATATAAGTAGTGTATATTGGCGGTGGCGTGATTTAAGGCAAATCCTTTCATCAAAGGGGTATCGCCAATACAACAATCATAAATCCATGACAATTAGTCATGGCGAGCACGAATGAGAATTTTATACTCATTCGGTCATTTTAACAAACACTTAGAATACACTATTTTAACATACATAGTGTATATTAGCAAAAACATGTATTAGGCCGAACCCTTTCACCAAACAAGTATTTTATCCATATATAATATATTAATACAGTAAATAATCATGGAAAACACATTTACAAAATTTATACGTATACGGTACTTTCTACAGATACCTAGAGTATGTAAAATTCCATAATCTTCATCTTTAATCGAAACGGAAAACAGACAACACTTTGTGCATGTGCAATTGCATGCAGATCATGAATCTATCATTATCTGACATTGAAAGCATTGAAAACCATAACCTATACATCTAAAGTCCACACCTTTTATCGTAGAATCCTAACGAATCCAATAGGTTTGCTAAGCTTTCATATACGACAGTTTGGTAACCTATAAAACGAAATAGGTTAGCTATTTCATAACCTACAACTATCAAAACTCCAAAACAGGTTAGGGTTAGGGTTTCTTACCTAGAAATGATGACGGAATCGTTGGGAAAGCGACAAGGATGGTGCGGTTGAGCATGGATAGCAGCAGGGAAGAGTGGCACGAAGATTCTCCCACTTCTCTCTCACTTTCTCTCTCTTTTCTCTCTTCTCTCTCTAGGGTTTCTCTTAAATTCGTATGGCTTCAATGAGAGAGGGTTTAAGGTCCTTATATAGCCTAAAAACTCACCGAAATAGACTCCAGGTCAAAGTATACTTAGGTTATAACCAAAGCGGGTTAGTTTCAGCTCAACGGAGGACTTCTGGTGGGCCTCCTTGAGCCAAGGTCGGACTTAAGCTCACTAACGCTGGATCTACATTTAGTTAAGTTTTTGTTTCAGTGGGATTTCCAGATCATGCGTGACGGACCAGTTTCAGTTCAACGATCAGCGGATCTCGATCGGAGATTCCTAGTACATGTAAATATGTATGAAATTTCTCCTTATCCGAGGGTGTAATTTGATCTGATTTTGACGGTCTGGTTGCTTAAAACTGATCCGCAAGTAACACGTGCTAGATTACTATTCAAGATATTTTATTTTGAATTAATTTCACATTTCTCACACTCTTCACTCCGAGCTCAAGCGAATAGCACTAGGACACTATCGGGGTTTGAGTTTTGAGATGGTTGTCAAGCCCAGCAAGGCGGTCCTAATTCCTTAACTTCATGTTAATCGGACTTCCGACGTGCGGCCCAGATCCGATACAGAGTTTCGAGATGCTCCCGAGAGCAGAAGGGTAATGAGATTGATCCTAGATTTTAGGGTAACCTAGCGTCAATGATTTTACAGGTTTTGGGTCTTGCAGATCATATTTAAAGTGATTGGTGCTAATTTCATAGGCACTCTAGTTTGACACTAGCTAAATCTCGCCTAATTTCTAAAGGATTTAGTCCTGAGTGATATCGGTCTGAGGTGGTACTTAGACCTTTGTAGTTTGTATATCAAGTGATCCAAGTTATACTACATAGGTAGTTTAAGTTAGTGTCTAGGATGAAGGTACTTAGAAAGATTGAAAGAACAAGGTGGTGAAGGGTGGGATTTGTGAAGAAAATGGTTTGAAAAGGGATTTGAGGCTTTAATCGAGTGTTTGAGAAGTTAAACCGGTGTTAGGTTTGACTCATCGCCTAAGGACGTCTAATTCCAAGTTGGGAAAAAAAATCCGGGCTGTTACAGTTTTCAACGCTTTCAATGTCAGATAATGATGATTCATGATCTGCATGCAATTGCACTTGTACAAAGTGCTGTTCGTTTCATTTTTCGGTTATACGTTAACTATGTTGAATATATTGTATTCCTCGTATTTGTAAAAAATACCGTATACGTATGAAATACAGATTTGTGCTTGCCATGATTAATTGTTGTCTAAGTATGCTAGATACATGTGTATTAACTTCTGGGTGAACAGATTAGCCTAACACTTGTTATATGAACATACGTCGTGTATGTACTAGTTGTAGCCTAAGTGTTTGCAGAAATGTTCGAATGAATATGGAACCATGATTTATGCGTACCATGACTATTGGTCGTGAATGCATGATCGTGATTCATGTGGTAATCGTTGTGAAAGGATTCGCTATGACTTGTGCTTTAATTAGTATATTATAGGTATGTTGGAATGTGTAGTCTAAGTGTTTGTGAAAATGCTTGTATAGATATGTACTTAATCTGGTAGTGCCTTGAGAAGGTGTTGAGATAGGATTCTTAACTACCTTAGTGATGTGTATGATTTCCTTCATGTAAGTTATTTAGTTTAATCACTTACTGGTTTATGAAACGTATGTGTTTGGATTTCCTGTTTGCATTGTGTTTTATAACATGCTTGTTAATATGTTTGAATTACTTGTTTATTTAATTTTGCTCTGACTACTTCACATGTTTAAGTTGTATTCCATAAAATCCGTGAAGGGTAATGGGGGAGTGGTATAAAGATTCCGTGCAACAGCCCTGACAGCCCTAAGTGGACAATATCGGACTTTTGATTGTATGACTTGAAATCTTGATTCATTACTGCTTTAACTATCTGTAATTGAATGTATTTGGGGCTATTGTATAGTCCAGACAATCGGTAACAGGATTGAATTTGTGGCTGAGATTCATTCGCCACGTAAGGTGTGTTTGACGAACCCGAGTCGTACTTTGGTTGGCGGCTGTGGTTAGGCCACGTGAAGTGTTTATGCACTTCATGTCATTCAATTGATAGTGCGCTCGAGCTAGTCGATTCCGCCAAGTAACCCAATCTGCCTTATGTATGTTCACCATGTTTGGACGCCTTTGGTTGAACCTAGGGTACCAAACTTACCAGTGGAATCCCGTTAACCATGGTACCACGATCCGCTAAGACTCATGAGCCGGGCATGGTGGTATGGGACACCGTGGACTAGCTGTCGGCCTACACTGCTTTGATGGGTGATGGGGGAGTGGTGTAACGATTCTGTGTAACAGCCCTAACAGCCCTGACCGTACCCGGTGTAGTGACCTCGAGCATACTCTGAATCTGCAGAGAGGCGATGAGCCTTCCCATAGTAAACAGAGTATAAACTAGGCCTGTATTGATAAGGTGATGGGGAAGCGGTGCAACAAGTTCGTGTAACAGCCCTGACAGCCCTTTACAGCGACCTAGAACCACATCATCGTATGAGAGTATTTAGGACTGACGACCCTAGAATGGATCATTGTTTGGGAATCATATAAGGGAGGTACTTTAGTTTCCTAATACTGCTGTATGAAAAGGACTAATAACAACTCGGTAATCATGCTCATCATCGCACTGCATGTGCCTAGAAGATGTGGAGCACTGAAGGATGATTGCATGCCGTGGATGTAAGATGGTGTCGCATGAGAGAGTATGTTGGTGAGGGTATGCATCATGATAGCATTTCATACTTGCATTAACAAGAGTACTTAGGATTGTTGATTGTACTGCTTTATCATTACTGCTTGACTGAATTGATAATGTGTTAACCTATGCTTTATTGTTCCACTGAGTTGATCACTCACTCCCACGTTACGGGACGGTGTTGTACACACTAACCAGACTCTATTTGAGTTTCAGGTGGTGGCGATGCTTATGAGGTGGAGCCGAACCTTTGCGATGACAATGATGCTTGCTTGTATATGATGTATTCTGACGGCATCATGTGAGCCATGTCTTGATCGACGGGGTTACAAGGACATCGACTAGATGACCTTACACAATTTGGTGTATTTCGGAATTGTACTTGTAATTAATTAACCTGGTAACATTATCACACTCTGGAGACTCACCACAGTTTATATAGTTTATATATCTATCACAGTCGTTTGCTTGCTATCTCACATGTCTCTGGAGTATGATATGTTGTTTTCGCTTAATCTCACTCATGTTCAATGCACTAATACGAACAACATTCAATCATCATTTATTATGTTGCATAAGTGATGCGTCGGAACTCGGGAGTTGAGTTTATGCTCGACCCCCGATTTTCAGGGCGTTACACTTATGCATATGTATAATTTCCTTTAGGTAATCATATTTGCCGCTATGTAATTAATTGATAAAATGCAAGTGTTTAGTAACATGATCGATGTGTTTGATGAAATTCCCAAATGAGGAATCCACTTGGATTGTTTGTTAAATGTTGAGATGAATATCACATGTGTTTGTTAGCTGCATGTGAGTAGGATTGAGGCTATAACGTAGCCCAGGCAATCGGTAACAGTCCCTGTTCGGGTGGCCGAATTAGTCTTGCCACATTGTGTAAACTCGACGAATCTGGGTCACACGACGATTGTCGATAGTGGTTAGGTCATGAGGGGTGCTTATGCGCTCCACGTCGATTAAGTCAGTGTGTCCCCGTACCAGTCGAGCTTGCCTAACGAACTAATTAACCTATTATGTGTTTACCATGTATGGATGCTACTGCTTGAATTTAAGGTACCCCTCACCAATGTAAAGATCCACGTTAACCATGGTACCATGATCCGTAAGACTCATGAGCAGAGCATGGTGGTATGAGACACCGTGTCCGAGCTGTTGGCCAACGCTGGGGTGACGAGCCTCCCTGTAGTGACCAATGAGCAACTAAGACTCGTGATCTGGGCATGGTGGTATGGGACACCTTGTTCGTGTTGTCGGCCTACGTTGGGATGACGAGCCTCCCCGTAGTGACTGCGAGCACAATTTCTACAACTTGCCTTTCGTATGTGTTTGACTAGGAGTGACGAACCTACAACTTGCCTATCATATGTTCTTAACTAGGAGTGACGAACCTAGATGGATCCAGAACATAGGAGTAGGACCGCTATGGTTGTCCAATGCCAAATGTTCGATTTGGGTCAATGATATAAAGGGAGGTACCTTAGCTTCCCAAACTTACTGTATGAATGAGCTTAATTAATTATTTGGCTAATACGACCATGCATTGCACTATATTAGTTAGGATGTGCTTAAAAGGCGTTGGAATTGCACCGTTTTGAGGCAGTATTGTCATATGCGAAATAGGTTATTGGAGTCTCTTGTGAGGGAGCTTTGATGTAAGGGCATGCATCATTACTTGCACCCTATTCCTGCATTAAAAAGAGTAGTTAGGAAGTGCTTGCTTATGAATGCTTATCATTACTGCCCTTATTGACTTGATAACATGTGTAACTTTTGCCATATAAAACCACTGAGTTGATCACTCACTCCCATTGTGGGATGGTGTTTTAAAACACCAACCAGACTCTGATTTTGACGCAGGTGTAGATGCTATAGAGCAAGACTTATTGGACCAGGAGGAGGAATGCTCCTACTTCCAACTCTCGGGCGGGTCGATGTTGACCTCGTATCGATACGCAGGGACCATAGGGACATCTAGGCTTGAACGAACATTTAACATATTCATTATGATCATTTTGAAACACTACATGCATATATTGAACCCGGTTACGTACTCATACTCTGGACGAAATTTGTGAAACACATGTATACTTAAATAGATATGTTTAGACTTCCGCTTGCTTAATTATATCCGGAGTATGATGTGCTATTTAGTATAATCACACACATGCTTAGCTCATAAACATGGACAAAATTTGACTATCATCATCCATATTGCATAAGTGATGTTCTGAATCTCGGGAGTAGAGCTTTGCTCGACCCTCGAAATTCAAGTCGTTACACTTTTTCACTCGTTGTGGATCTAAAAGTAGTGACGGCTAAGTTGAACCTCATGTACCACTGTCTTGATAATTGCTTCAGTCCATATATAGATTTCAACAACTTGCAAACTTTCTTTGGATGTTTTTTGTCCACATAACCCATGAGTTGTTGCATGTATATCTCTTCATCCAAGTCACCATTTAAGAATGTTGTCTTTACATCCATCTGATATAACTCTAAGTTTAAACTTGCGACAATGGACAATATCATGCAGATTGAGGAGAACTTTGCAACAGGTGAAAAAGTCTCCTCGTAATCAATGCCTTCTTTCTGTGTGATACCTTTAACAATTAATCATGCTTTGTACTTGTCTATTGTACTATCGGCCTTTCTTTTGATATTTAGTACCCACTTATTCCCTATCGCTTTACAATTGAAAGGCAGATCTACAAGTTTCCAAACTTTATTTTTCTCCATGGAAGCAATCTCTTTGTCCATACCAGTCACCCAATCAACTGAGTTCGAAGATAATAATGCATCCTGATAAAAATTAGGTTCATCATCATCAACCACAATGCAAGAGAATGTCTGCCCCTCAATATTAAAGTATCTTTGGGGAATCAATCCTCTTTCACCTCAATGTAACTTAAGAGCCTGCTGAGATGTTCTCCCACTGTCCTGACTAATTATAGGAGCATCATCATTTAACGGAATCGATGGTGACCTGGAAGTGCTATGTTGTAAATCCAGCACCCTGTATTGTCAAATTTTATGGTGACAAATCATTTGGAACGATGGACTTGTTCATGATGGAAAGTTCACCTTCAAGTGACCTTCAAGTGATGGAATGTTCACCTTCATACGAAGATGTGTTACAAGCCATGAAGACTGTTCTATCTACATCAACTTCAAATGCTACATCGACTTCAAGTTCAAGACCAAGTTCAATTACATGTTCAAGTTTTAGACCAACTTCAAGTGCTACTTCAAATGCAAGATCAAGTTCAAGTACACTTCATAATCAAGAAAATGATCAAGTTTCAAGTATACAAGTTCAAGCTTCAAATACTTTTAAGAAGAAGATCTACTGGATCTACCAAAGCTACAAGTTCAATGTTCAACATTTTAGGTATAAATTACCCTAAAAAGACCTTAGGTATAGGTCATTCATATTGCACATTTAATATGGGTCATTGTGCTTATTATAGGCTTTGCTTCGACTAGTCCTAGTCAATGTTCGACTAGTCCGGGCTCTGTCTCAACTAGTCAAGGGTTTTTCTTGACCAGTTCAGATTTAAATTTAAAATTTCATAATTTTCTCGTAGGCCCTTTGAGATCCAAGAAATTGAATCAAAGTAGCCTAAGGTTGGATTAATTTAAAATTCATTTAGACCTAGAACCCTTCCATTTATGCGTTTGAACATTGGACATCTTTGTCTTAAAAAAATAAGCGGTTCTTCCAGGCTACATCAAAATACAATCTGCAGATAAGTATTTTGAATTATAGCTTTTGGTTTTTGAGATTGCCAAAAAATCTCTACTGTGGTTTTGACTGAGATAGTTAGAAAATCTCAGCATGGGGTTTTTAATTGTGATAGCCAATTGAAAACACAATTGTAAAGGTTTTAAGGTGAACCTTAGAAAACCTTCTTTCATTATAAAAGCCAATATCACATGGGTTGTGATTATTGAGAGTGGAGTAGGTGTGACTGTTTTAGAACAGTTGGTGTACACACCGAACCACTATAATTCTTGGAGTTTGGTGGATGATGATGATGATGACGATGATGTATGTATGATTTGATTTATGTGTGGTGAATGCTTGTATTTATTTCTTGTACTTATGGTAAATGTTGTAATAGGTAGATTTGTTTCAATTACTTCTTGTATTAGTTTGAGTTTTTTTATCCTTACTGAGTTCAAGAAATTAGGTTGTCCTACCATAAACTTTGGTTTTTAGTGTAAGGTTGTCCTTTGAACAACGTTTGTATTAACCTCTCAATATTATTGCAATTGTAGTTGTTATTTGGTTAAGCTATCTGCATTTATATTTCACATATATTTTTTTAATTTAGCATAATCCTATTCACCCCCCCCCCCTCCCCCTCTAGGACTGATAGCTCGCCCTTTTTCAAGCAGTACAGAGCTAAGTGACTCATTCTGTTGGATTTATTTCCTGAGCTTATCGATCTAGAGCTTTCAGTATGTCAAATTTTGATAGCCTATCAATTACTAGGCCACCACCGTTTGATGGCTCCAACTATGCTTATTGGAAAGCCATGATGAGGATATTTTTGAAATCCATTGATGAAAGCATGTGGTAAGCCACGGTGACTAGATGGAAACCACCAGTGTCTGAGGTTCTAGGCAGTGATGGAACCAAGTCCATAAAGAAAACACCATTTTATATGTGAATTACTTTTCAGAAAAATGAGAGCAGTGCGAATGCTAAGGCTTTAAATACAATCACTTGTGCATTGTCACCTAATGAATTCAAAAGAATCATTTCTAGTGATACTTCTAAACAAGCCTTGGACATTCTTAAAATGACACACGAGGGTGCATCTATTGTCAAAAAGTCTAAAGTTCATATCCTTACCACTAGGTTTGAGGAAATTCGTATGGAAGAAAATGAGTCTTTCATGGACTTCTATACGAAACTAAATGACATAGTCAACTCTATGTGGGTTCTAGGAGACGGTATCTCAGAAAGAAAAGTCTGTGTAAAAATACTGCGATCACTTCCTGAGAGATTTAATTCCAAGGTGACTGTCATTCAGAACTTAGAGACACAAATCACATGAAGGTTGAGGAACTTGTTGGCTCACTTCAAACATACGAGTTAAATTTCAAAGCTCCAAAAGGTAAGTCTATAGCTTTTAAATAATCCAAATTTATTTCTCATGATAGTAATGTTAATTCTAATTATGAAAACTTGGGGGATGATATGGCTTTACTTGCGAAAAGGTTTTCCAAGTTTTTTAAAAGTAAGAAAAGAGTTGATTTTCAAAAACCCTCTGAGAAGAAAAAGGGTAAATCTAAAACATGGAAATCTCTAAGAGATAGCTAGTGTTTCAACTACCATGAATATGGGCATTTGGCAAATAAGTGTCCAAAGAGGGACAAGCCAAAGCGAAAAGGCATGTTAGCCACATGGGATGAATCATCCAGCTCTAAAGCTTCTTTTGAGTCGGATGAATCAGAACACAAAATTTCAAATGAAGTCAAGGCTTTAATGACTCTAACTAGAGCCACTTCCACATATAGTTGCAATTCAACTGAATATGAAAATCCGAGGAGTGACCCTGAAAATGATAATGAAGATGATCTTCATAATGCCTATAATGCCTTATACAGGGAGAGTTATAAGATTGCTATTAAGCTAAACCTTCAGAAAGAGAAATTTTTGAAATTGAAAGAAGAATTTAAAAACTCTGTTTTAGAAAAATCTCATATTTCTGATTGTTTTGAAAAACCAAATTTGATTTGAATTTCAAAACATCTGAACTTGAAAATTTAAGAACAAAAAATGAAAAACTAAAACTTGAAGTTTCTTCCCTATTGAGTTCAAAGGATACATGGAGGTATGCCCATGGAGACCCTAAACTTAAAAAGTTATTAACCGCATATAGAACATGTGGAGACAGATCGGGTCTGGGCTATGACAAATATATGCCTCTGAAAAATAAGAGTGTATCTCCTACATTTGTCAAAGGAGAATCCTCTAACTCAACAGGAAAGGGCTTGAAATATAAT
The DNA here is from genome assembly GCA_021015155.1 of Magnolia officinalis. Taxonomy (NCBI): domain Eukaryota; kingdom Viridiplantae; phylum Streptophyta; class Magnoliopsida; order Magnoliales; family Magnoliaceae; genus Magnolia; species Magnolia officinalis. Next base: position 74,997 of record JAJHSJ010001375.1, on the reverse strand, counting down.
AATCAAAACAACTCTAAAAATGTAAAAACTTTTCAAGCTTCTAAAGTCAATACTAATAATGTCAGCTTTAGAAAACAATACTATAATCCTTTAGCTGAAAAAATTGTGGACTTACTCAAGTAGCTTCTCAAATCGAACTCTAATGTGAGAGTTAATAATAATTTTAAGTGAAGAAAAACCAACAGTGCTCCAAAACTCAAAACTACAATGAAATGGGTTCCTAAGGTTACTTGTCTAGTTGCCCACACCGCCTTCAAGGCTTTAAGTCAATCAAAGTGGTACCTAGACAGTGGTTGCTCAAGATAGATGAGAGGTGACAGAGATTTTTTCACCAACTACAAAGAAATGACTGATGGCTCAGTCACTTTTGGTGATGGAAGCAATTGCAAGATAATTGGCCAAGGTACGATTCATATTTCTAACGTTCCTCCTTTTTAAAATGTTTTATTTGTCGAAGGACTTAAGCACAATCTTTTGAGCATATCTCAAATATGTGATAACAAGCATAGTGTTAAATTTACAAATCAAGGATGCGAGATCTCAAATGAGAAAGGTTGTGTGATATTAAATGGTCATAAAACATCTGAGAATTTCTATATTGTGAATGAATCTTGCTCATTTAAATTATCTTGTTACATGGTCCAAACTGATGAAATGAATTATGGCACAAATGCCTTGGACATGTGAACTACCGAAATTTGTGTAGATTGAGCAAAGCGATCTTGTTAGACGCCTATCCAAATTGAAGAAAATGGATAAAATATGTGGCGCATGTCAAATTGGAAAACAAACAAGAAGTAGTCACAAGAAAGTGAACTCCTCTGCCACATTCAAACCTCTTGAACTTCTCCACATGGATCTTGTTGGACCAACCAGAACGGAGAGTAGAGCTGGTAAGAAGTATTTCTTGGTAATTGTGGATGACTTTACCATGTTTACTTGGGTTGCATTCATGAGAGAAAAATATGAAACTCTCGATGAAGTTAAACGAATACTCAAGCGTATTCAGACTGAAAAATAAATGAATGTTGTTAAGATCCGAAGCGTTCATGGATTGGAATTCAAAAATAACAATTTTGAGAAGTTCTGTAGCGATCATGGTATATCGTATGAGTTTTTTGCTCCTAAGATGCCTTAAGAAAATGGGGTTGTTGAAAGAAAAAACAGAGTGCTACAAGTGATGGCTAATATAGTGTTAAATAACATGAAGTTACCTAAAAATTTATGGGCCAAAGCTGTTAATACTGCATGTTATATCATAAACCGTGTTTACTTTAGAAAATCTAAAGATAAAACAACTTATGAATTGTGTTTTAATAAGAAACCTACAGTTAAATACTTTCAAATTTTTGGAAGTAAGTGCTACATTTTACGAGACTGAATAAATTTAGGGAAGTTCGATACTAAGAGTGATGAAGGGATATTCATAGGTTATGCTCTGAATAGTCGAGCATACCATGTTCTTAATAAGAGAACTGGTGTTATTCAAGAGTCTATAAATGTTGTTATTGATGATCACCTGAACACACCAACATCTAGTTTAGAAGATGATGACGTCAATGTAATTGAAAAACCTGACTCCTCATCGTGTCAAATCAATACTGAACTACGATCAGTTAATGACCATCCTACTAATTAAATACTAGGTAACCCTCTCACTAGTGTGAGTACTAGAAAATAACTGGAAAATATATGTAATTATGCATGTTTTACTTCTTAAATCGAACCAACCAACATAAAAGAGTCACTCACTGATGAAAATTGGATAGTTGCCATGCAAGATGAACTAAACCAATTTGTTAGGAATGATGTATAGTATTTAGTTCCAAGACCATATGATAAGCATATAATTGGAACTAAGTGGATTTTCAAAAATAAATCTGATAAGTTTGGGAATATAATAAGAAACAAGGCTAGACTAGTTGTACAAGGGTACACTCAGATAAAAGGAGTTGATTATGATGAAACCTTTGCTCCAGTAGTTCATCTTGAATCCATTAGATTATTCATATCCATTGCATGTCTCAAAAAGTTTAAGATATATCAAATGGATGTTAAAAGTGCATTTCTAAATGGTGATCTACATGAAGAGGTTTATGTTGAACAAACTAAGTGTTTTGAGGACCCTAAACACTCTAATCATGTGTATCGCCTTAAAAAGGCACTTTATGTTTTGAAACAAGCTCTCAGGGCATGATATGAGAAATTGACTAAGTTCTTTCTACGTTATAATTTTGTTATGGGGAGTCTTGATAAAACTCTTTTTGTTAAAAAATTTAATTAACACATACTAATTGTACAGATCTACGTTGATGATATTATCTATGGTTCTACTTGCTCCAACCTATCCATTGAGTTTGTAGAGTCGATGAAATCCAAGTTCGAAATAAGTATGGTGGGAGAATTGAACTAATTTCTAAGTTTACAAGTTAAACAATTAGAAGATGGTATCTTTATTTCTCAAACCAAGTATGCTTTAAACCTGGTTAAGAAATTTGGATTTGAGAATGACAAAAAATTTGATACTCCTTCGAGTACACTCTTAAGCTCTCAAAGGATACAACAGGTAAAAGTGTAGATCCTCGGTTATATCGTACTATGATTTGTAGTTTGCTATACTTGACTACGAGCCGACCTGATATAACATTTTGTGTAGGTATCTGTGATAGATATCAATCAGATCATAAGGAATCTCATCTTATTGTTGTCAAGCGTATTATTAGATGTGTTGCAAGTACGACTAATCTAGGTCTCTGATATCTGCATGATACTAATGTTCAATTGGCTGGATATATGAATGTTGACTCGGCTGGGAACATAAATGATAGAAAATCTACCAGTGGTGGATGCTTTTATAGTGGAAATTATTTAGTTTCTTGGCATAACAAGAAACAAGTTCCATATCATTATCCATAGTTGAGGCTGATATATTACAGCCGGAAATGCTTATACCCAGCTTGTATGGATGAAAAGAATGCTCAATGATTATGATATTGTGCAAGATACAATGATATTACATTGCGATAACTTTAGCGCAATTAATATTTCTAAAAATCCCATCAAGCATTCCGTACCAAACATATTGACAATCGGTATCATTATATTCGAGAATTAGTAGAAGATAAAATCATTTCATTGGAATACGTTCAAATAGAAAGTCAGCTTGCGCACATATTTACTAAACCACTTGACATGAATAAGTTTTCGAAATTGAAAATGGATATTGGTATGTGTAATTCTAACTGAGTTTATCATGTTTGCATGTTTTATTTTTTATATATTTTTATGTAAATAATTTTGAATAAAAAATTGAATTTTTAGAGGTTGCACGACTGGTCGAGCTCATACTTGACCAGTCGTGGTTAGACGGGTCGAGCATGTACTCGACCGGTCGAGTTGCACGGTTGGGACCCCTTTATGAGTGAGAAAATCACTTTTTTACTCATTTTCTCATCTTCCTCACTTGCTCCCTCTCTGACCCGTCGAACCCATCTTCAATTAGTGCTTGGTAAGTGCTCAATTTTTTATTTCCTTTCATATTTGGGTTCTTTGGATCATATATTGCTAGATTTTTGGGTTGATTTTAGCTTTTCTAGTGGTTTCTAAGGATTTCTAATTAAAAATTTGTTGGGTTTAAAATCCTTATTTCCTTTGTTGTATTTGTTTCTTTTAATTTTGCAATGGAAGGAAGACCTAAGAAGAAAGCTACTAGAGCTCTCTTCTCGATCCACTCCAATTAGGGTGCGAATCCTTCATCCTCCCGAAGATGATCCCGAGTATGTGCGGGATCTTTGTCATCGTGAGGTTATTGTTGAGCGGTCGATCAATCAAATCACCTTGCTCAATTTCAGATTCTTCCTCTCCTTACCGCTGTAAGTTGGGAGAACATCTTAAATTGGGGCGGACCGACATACTGCTCCATTGTGCAAGGGATGTTCGCTTGCATTAGCGATGTATCTCTTGATGAATTGAACTTCACAATTATCTTTAGAGAAGGATCATTTAAAGTCGATCGTTACTTAATTTTGGTCTTACTTGATGTTAATGTAAGTGATGATGGTATTCCAATACCGACCTTTGTGGAAAGGTTTCCTGAGTCGAAAAAGCATACACTAACCTACAAATTATGTAACATGGACTTGAAATGGAGTGCGGAAAATGCGTTCCGGGCCAACCAAATGTTGCCCAAATACAGGGTTTTGCATCGCATTTTTATTTCAAATGTCTATCCCTGATTTGACAACAAAGCTAAATTGACATCATTTATGGTTCGTATTATTCACTCTGTTGTGTTGGGTATTCGTATTTGTCTTCCTTCTTTGATCTGTTACATTATTATTCAATTTTGTCTTCACCCGATCCACAACTATATCTCATTTGCTTATTTGATGACGACCCTAGCTTTGCATTGTAATGTGGTCATGCCACCTGGTGAGGATCCTATTTCTCTTCTTCCATTCAATAATTCAAATATAAACAAGATGAACTTGAAGCTCAATCCTGGTAAAAGGGATGGGGAAGCAGAGGAAGTTGAAGAAGAAGATGCGCTACCAACCGACATCATGATATGAGCGCCTTCTCACTTTAGAGGAGAAGGTGGATGCATTGAAAATATCCCAGGATAGTCAAATGAAATATATGCGTAAGTATTTTCGACACATAACTAAGGGACTGCATCAGATTGATCCATTCATTCCACCTCCTTCTTCATCTGGATCGGACTAGTATTTATTAATATTTTGGGCATATATTAATGTTAAACTTTACTTTCACTTCTTTTTGGACTCGTTATGTATAACTTGTTGGTGTTGATACTCTGCTTAATTATGCTCTTAACTTTAACTCTTTTTCTACTACTCTCTGTTATTATCATAATCTCAACTATGTTTGCACTCTCTTATTTATCTTCCTTCGTCGAGTTGTGACAAAAGGGAGAGAATTTAGTGGTTTCGTGGTTATGTTCATGAGATTATATGGTGTATGGTGTAGAGTTGCATTTCTTTTTTGGAAATATGTATTTGTTAATAAAGGTACTCTACAAGTCACCAAGCTCAGATTAAGGGGGAGTAGATTGAGGGGGAGTTTTTTTGAAAGATTGTCATATCATTAAGTGGAGTTGTGATGTTTATAGACTTGTGTATTATTGTGAAATCTTCTAAGTTGGTTTTGTCACAAATTTGACAAAGGGGGAGATTGTAAGTGCTATGTTGTATATCAAGCACCCTGTATTGAAAAACTTTGTTGTGAAAAACTACTTTGAAATGATGGACTTGTTTATGATGGAAAGTTCACCCTCAAGTGACCTTCGAGTGATGGAATGTTCACCTTCATACGAAGATGTGTTACAAGCCATGAAGACTATTCTATCTACATCAACTTCAAGTGCTACATCGACTTCAAGTTTAATACCAAGTTCAATTACATGTTCAAGTTCTAGACCAAGTTCAATCGCTACTTCAAATGCAAGATCAAGTTCAAGTACACTTTATAATCAAGAAAAAGATCAAGTTTCAAGTATACAAGTTCAAGCTTAAAATACTTCAAGAAGAAGATCTACCAGATCTACCAAAGCTACAAGTTCAATGTTCAACATTTTAGGTATAAATGACCCTAGAAAGACCTTAGGTTTAGGTCATTCATTTTGCAAATTTAATATGGGTCATTGTGCTTATTATAAGCTTTGCTTCGACTAGTCCTAGTCAATGTTCGACTAGTCTAAGCTCTAGCTCGACGAGTCAAGGGTTTTCTCGACTAGTCCAAATTTAAATTCAAATTTTTAGAATTTTCTGGTAGGTCCTCGACTAGTTGATCACCTTGCTCGATTGGTCGTGTAAATTGGCTTGATCAGTCAAGCAGGGCTCGACTCGAACTCCAGCAACCATTTTGAGCCCCACTCAACCAGTCGATGGATGCTCACCTTAAACCAGTCGAGGGAACTCTTTTTCAGCCTATAAATAGAGGACATTTTATTTTTTTAGCTTTTTTCATTCATTCCAATCCAATTCAAGCCCCCAATCTAAGAGATAAGTCCCCGTGATTGTCAAGTTATTGTACGGTAATTTAAGATTCTTTTTATAGCTTTTTTATTTCTAATTTCTTGATCTCTTGCTACTTCAATCTTATTTAGTAAAAGGGAATTATGATCTACCCCTTTCGAGATCTAAGAAATTGAATCAAAGTAGTCTAAGGTTGGATTAATTTAAAATTCATTTAGACCTAGAACCCTTCCATTTGTGTGTTTGAACATTGGACATCTTCATCTTCAAAAAGAAGCGGTTCTTCCGGGCTACATTAAAACAGAATCTACAAATAAGTATTTTGAATTATAGCTTTTGGTTTTTGAGATTGCCAAAAAATCTCTATTGTGGTTTTCACTGAGATAGCCATAAAATCTTAGTGTGGAGTTTTTAATTGTGATAGCCCATTGAAAACACAATTGTAAAGGTTTTAAGGTGAACCTTAGAAAACCTTCTTTCATAGTAAAAGTCAATATCACGTGGGTTGTGATTATTGGGAGTGGAGTAGGTGTGGATGTTTTAGAATAGTTGGTGTACACATCGAACCACTATAATTCTTGGAGTTTGGTGGATGATGATGATGATGATGTATGTGATTTATGTGGTGAATGCTTGTATTTATTTCATGTACTTGTGGTGAATGTTGTAATAGCTAGATTTGTTTCAATTGCTACTTGTATTAGTTTGAGTTTTTAATCCTTACTGAGTTCAATAAATCAGGTTGTCCTACCATAAACTTTGGTTTTTGGTGTAAGATTGTCCTTTGAACAACATTTATATCAACCTCTCAATACTATTGCAATTGAGTTTGTTATTTGGTTCAGCTATCAGCACTTATATTCCACTTTTTTTTAAAAAAAAATTGGCATAGTCCTATTCACCAACCCCCCCCCCCCCCAGCCTTTAGGACTGAGAGCTCACCCTTTTCACGACCCCAACGTCATTATGATGCTGTGAGGCCCACCGTGATGTATTGGTTATATATCCATGTCGTCTACCCTTTTTGCCAGCTTGTAATAGTGTAAGATCCTTAAAATGAAGCAGATTCTTAGTTTAAGTGCACCACACCATTAAGAAACAGTGACGATTATGACATCCATCATTTACAACATTCTAGGGCCCATCGTAATATGTAGAACAAGTGATCAATCTATTTTACTCGTAGATAACGTTTAGTAATCGGTCCCCTTACACGTGGCATACATGGATGAGTTTTGGAATGTAGCAGTGGGCCATTCCTTTGAATTGCATCCTAATCATGTTCTGGTCAAGATCTTTTACACAAATGGAGGCCCTTTGAATATCTATCGCGTCTATTCTTCCTAATGCAAAACACCCATGACACGGAAGATTATGTAAGTGGGCCACAACATAGTAGCCAACCTGAACAATCCAAATTGGTGGGGCCAATTAGTTTGATTTTGATGCTAAAAATGATGTAGATCAAAATATCAGTTGGACTTGTGGGCCCCACAGTCAAGTTGCTTGTCCATCAAGGCCATTACATTGGATATTTTTGGGCTCAATTGGATGTGTCCTACAATCCATGACACTTCATATGATACCATTGATAATGAAAAATATCCAGTGGGTCCTATTTCAACAAACGAGTGTCTAATCAGAGAATATGATTATTCTCGTGAGTGTGTGTTTATGGAGTGTCATACAATGTCAGAGTATCAAATAACTCCCCTCATAAAGGTCAGTCAATATAATTGCCTTCCAATCATTCTCGCATCCATCTACTGTTTAATATAAACAGGTATGTTGATAGACCGATAGACTTCAAATGCAAAGCATTTTAGTCCTAAAACAACAAGCTTCACTAAAGCTTTGTAGAATAAGTTGGATGGCTTGGCATTATGTATTTTCACCAGGGGAATTATTTGAGTTTGTGAGACAAGGCATGTATAAATCGGATTTTCAAGGGCCACTTACCTTTCGTGATGAAAATATTAAATTAGAGATCCGCCATTGAGTTTCTCTGATACCACTGGTAGGATTGCGTGGAAGTGTGAGCCCTCAAGATCTGACGGTCTACATGATATGAAACTTTCACGAAGCTGAAGATGAACGGTCCAAATCCAGTGGCTCGCCTATTCACTACTGGAGCAGATGGGTCTAATCACCCCTCTGATTTATGGTATAGATGGCCGTGAATCACGATCTATGGTTTAAATCATCCCAAGGACAAGCTAAATGGACAATTATTTATGTACCACTATTTCTCCTTTTTACTCTCATTATTTTTCATATCTTTACACGAGAGAGCCTTATCCTATTTATAGGAAATGGTGTGACTTTGGATGAGACTAGGAGTTATCTGGTCTTATCCCTATCTCCCTATTTAAAACCAAACTCAAAGTTAAATTTGAAATCCAATTGAAAGGAAGAGGACCGAAGAGACCTAAACTCATGGGACCCACCCACCAGTGATTTCCCACCAATGGGCTACATTGTCCAACAATATATATATATATATATATAAATTTTCTATTGCTTAGATGATCATGGGCCAAACATGTCCAAGTCATTGTCATTAAGACTAGCTAGCTCTATTCATAGATGTGCTATGATTGATGCAGTAGAGTAACTCCCTGTTCACTATCAGTTTCTCAAGTCTTTCTAACATTACGCTAAGGAATCAAGTCTTTTTAACGTGAGGTGCATCATCATCATATCAAACTTAAATTAATTGAAGGAAAAATGCCAGTCATACACTTATATTAACAATATAGTTACAGTTATCCTGAGACATGATTTCCATGACTTTTTCTTCTTAAAAAACCTTATCTCAACTGCATGTAATCTAAGTAGCTATAACCAATTTTTTCATGACCTTCTCTTCTTATATAAAAATAAATAAATAAGTAAATAAAACCTTACCCCAAATAAACGATGTTGGTAGGCAGTGGTTGCATCAATAAAAGCATATGCAGATCCAACCTTTCTGCTGGCCAATTGGTAAACGGTCTGATTTCTGGTATTGATTTGTCAAGGGAAGAGGCTGAAAAATGGGAAGGTATGCCTAAGTCAAGAGTGACTTGGATGGTAAACCAGATCAGGTAATACAAAACTGAATTGACTTGTACGAGTTGCATCAGACTCATCTGAGTATTAAAACCATCATAATTTCATCCTCTATTTTGGATGCAGATTGGGTACTGAGTAATGCAATACCACGTAGCATACTAAGTAAACTCTATGGGCCCATTGGTGATGTATGTATATTATCTACGCCGTGCATCTATTTTATAGTTCATTCTAGGGCATGGACCCAAAATTAAAGCATATCCAGCTCAAATAGACCACATTGTAGAAACAGTGGGGATAATGATGTCCATGGTGGAAACCTACCAAGGCCCCACAGTGATGTTTTTTTTGTCATCCAACCTATTCATAAGGTTACATATACATTGATGAAGGGCAAACACAAATATCAACTTATTTGAAGCACAAATATCAACCATCGGGATAATGGTATGGGTCAAATTCCCACTATTTCCTGTGGTGTGGTCCAAGTGACATATGCTTCAGTTTTAGGATCATGCCCTAAAATGAGCTGACAAATAGTGTATGGTGTGGAAAAGACACATATCATGGTGGGCCCCAAAGAGATTACTCTGTAGGCAATCCGCCTCCCTCACAATGTCTATGGAGCTCACCATGATGTTTACAGGACCCTGTAACCCCAATGGCTATGGGGCCCACCGTGATGTTTTTGATACATATCGTTTCCCCAAGTCATTTTAGGATGAATGAGATCCAAAATCAAGTAGTCACGCCAAAATAAATAGAGTGGATTAAACACCCACTGTCCAAATCATCTTAGAGGTTGCAAAAGTTTTAGATTAGGCTCAAATACTGGATTAAATGATGAATCTTATCCACCCATTAGGGATTCAACATATTAAATCCCTAATTATGGCTTTAATATTGTAAATCCCTAATTAGGAATTCACCATTGTAAAATCCTAATTAGAGTTTCAACATTGAAGATACTCGATCTCACAAGAGAGAATGAGTGCAACATTGACATACAAAGAGAGATAGAGAGAGACCTAAGAGAGGGAAATCGGGAGTGATTGTGCCACATATGGAGGCTGCTTCGCCGCCCGACAGAGAGAGAGAGCTCTTGCTTGGCAGAAGGGGAGAGAGAGAGAGAGAGAGAGAGAGAGAGAGAGCCGTAGTGGGTAGCTATTGGAGTTGCAACAGAAGTTTCTTGCCAAGAATATGGAGCTGCACACACACACACACACACAGAGTTGGCAGGCGTGGTGGAGTTGCACAGAGAGAGAGAGAGAGTGGGGGCAGGGAGAATGGGAGAGTCAGGGGGATGGGAGTGAAATAAGTAGGGTTTTTTTTCTTTTTCTTTTTCTTCTGTATTTATATATAAGTTTTACCAATGCCCAGTTTTGCTCAAGGCTAGCAAAAGACACTCCGAAAGCGCCGGTTAAACCCCTGTTTGTTGTAGTGAAAGTACTTCATATACATGTTCTTCACATCCTTGATGTTTTAGTCTTCACGTGTCTTCGTCTTCAACTTTCAATGACTCAACTGACTCCCTGACACACATAAAACCCAAGTAATTTACAAACAAGATGCACAAATCAATACACAAATAATTGATTCCATGCCCATTAAGTATATCACTGCCCAACAAACATGTGATGTACGTTCCACCAAATTTGTTCACCACGTGCATTCACCATTATTAACTTATATATATTCTGGCACACCATGGTGTGTACAATGCCATGAAACTATTTGGGTCAAAATATCCTTTGGCAATTTTGGGTATGAAAGTGAACAATGGCACATTCTTTTTTTTTTTTCACCATCTACCTACCAGTCACGAATAGAAAGCTTGGGCAATGAGCCATCGATTGTGTGGGCCAGAAAGTGAAATGATAGATCACTAAATCATGGTACCACTTAAACAAACTAAATAATTTGTCTTTGGTGTAATTTTGGTTAAGGACATCCTATATAATCAACACACTATCCTAAGACACATGAATGCAATATAGCAATAGCCAAAGTTCAATTCCAAGGGATCCTTGTTCTTGCTCCGGTGGTAGACTCTCAGGAGTTTCAACACGCGGTCAAGGGTTCGAGTATCCATAGGTGGTGAAATCCCATTACGGCGTGAGTGTGTGGGGCATTGTGTGAGTGTGTAATAAAATAAAATAAAATAAGTTTAATTCCAAGGGGGACAAAATTCATCAGCTAAGATCGTCCGATCTGAGGTAATTTTGGATCATGAACTAATCATGGCAGTCCATACATGAACCAAATGTCCTATTTCTACAAATTGAAATCAGTTGATTCTATGTTTAATTAAGTGTGAGGATTTTCGAAGAGGTCCGAGATATCCTTGTCTAATCCGCGAAGACTGGTAGCTCACTCTTCACTTGTTTCCAAGGCGTAACAAATTAGACAAACTTTCATGGTCATAAATTGCTGGATCACCTTACTCAACCACAACATGGTGTTAAAGGAGGCTTCGACTTTCAACCCACCTACTTCTATCTTCTATAGGAAATATGATATTCTTTTTTATTTTTATTTTTATTTTTATTTTTGAAAGAGGGAAATATGATCCTTGCAATAGTGAGGCCTCATCATGAAGATTAATCTGGCAAGAGACATCAGGTTGATAGCCATTCACTTCAGCAATATAGCCTGTCAGATGTCTGGAAATTGTGTGATTTTTCATGGATCAGATGTCAAACATGTTAAGAATTGCCAGGGAAAAAGGTGCAAATACTAAGTGTGTGGTGCACGGAAAGGATAGGTCTGATTTTAGTTCATCCGATCATCATCATGGTGGGGTGTATTTATTCAAATGGACTGAACGTCATAACCACACTATATGGAGCCAATGGGTGATGACTTCACTATTTATTTTATTATATATATATGTGTGTGTGTGTGTGTGTGTGTTAAGAGAAGTCTTTAATATGAAGTTTTTGAGGTCGTTCAACCAGTCATGGGACAGCCAAGACTGGTCGTGAGAGGCGCTCGACCAGTCGTAGGTTCGAGTCCTGGGAGTCATCCTGAACACCACATGAGCGAGCAGGGCAGGAAGGCAGAGACGTACGGACAAAGATACAGAGCAGGTGTAGCAGCCACTTGTGAGAAGAATCACAAGGCATGATCCCAGGATAGCGGCGAGGTACATAGACGACTCCAATATCACAGGAGATTCATCTTCTATTTAGATGACTCTATGTGAGCCTGGTGCTGAAAAGTGGAAGGTGACTATGGGTGATGTGATGGATTCGTTGTACCTGACCAACATATGAGAGCGGGTGGAGCTTCCGTTGGGCTAGAGAGTGGTTGGATGCAGGTGGATCTTCAGGAGGATACTGAAATGGCCAAGCTATATGTCCTAGAGGGGGGGTGAATAGGACAATGCCAAATAAAAATTTATAATAGCGGAATTAAACAAAGTATGATAGCCAATGAACTAATTAAATAAATTGCAATGCAGAAATGAAATGCAACCTCAAACAACTGAATTTGAGAGGTTGATACAAACGTTGTTCTAAGGACAACCTTTCACCAAAAAACCAAATGTTTATGGTAGGACAACCTTATATCTAGAAATGTCTTTGTATCAATATCTCAAATCAAAGAGGAATAAAGAAATAAATACAAACTGCACTGAATAAATTGAATTTACAAATGTCTTGTTCTAGGGACAACCATACACCATAAAAATGGCAGGGCAACCTTGCTGGAACAATTTTGGAATTTAAAGCTTGAATCAATAAAAGGAATTGCTGGAAATAAATCACTAAATTATTACAACATTCCCACACTTGATTGAAATTTCAAACTGTTACAACATTCACATCCACAAGGAAAATAGAACTGAATGATAAAAGATAAGGAATTAAATAACCATTCAATCCACAAGACAAGAAGTTATAGTGGTTCGCCTGTGTGTTCACCAACTGTCTCAAACAGCCACACAGAATGCTACTCCACTCCTAATATCCTCACACAGGGGATATTAGCGTTCTCTAATAAAACTGGTTTTCACAGGTTTACCAAAAACCTTCACAATTGTGTCTTTATCACTTGGGCTTACACAATTCAAAAAACCCCACAATCTGAGTTTTCTGGCTCTCCTCAGATAACCATACACATAGAGATTTTTCTGGCAAATCTCATACAAAACCAAAAATAGAAATTACAGGAATTGTAGAATACCTGGATCTTATCCTTTTGCAGTAGCCCGGAAGAACCGATCAGAGTAGAGATTCAATAATGATAGTTCAATGTCCAATACTCAATTTATCGAGGTTCTAAGTTCTAATTGATTTTAAATGAAAACACAAAGGGCTAGCTCTATTTGATTTTAATTCCAAGAAGAAGGAATACACGATTTCCCCTTTTCAAATATGATTGGAATTTAGAATAAAATCAAATGCAAAAAGCTAACAAAAGGAATTAGAATGAAGCGCAAATTAGCTTAAAAATAAACACGACTTATCTCAGAGTGGAGCCTTGCTTTGATAGATTTTTCGATGTTTAAACTCTGAAATTCGTGTGCTATTTATAGCTACAGAAATTCGTCTTCGACTGGTCTAGGAGTTCCCACGACTGGTCTTAGAAGAAACAGATTTTTGAATTTCTGCGCGGAATCAGGAAAACCGATGTTCGACCGGTCGTAGGCAGTCCACGACTGGTCGAAGGTCGTCCATGACCGGTCGAGACCCCTGCTCGACTGGTCTAGCGACTGTGAATTTAGTCGCTGGAGTTTGAATCGAGGCTCCAAGACTGGTCGAGGTTCGAGTCGAGGACATCCCACGACCGGTCGAGCAGACTCCAAGACTAGTCGTGAGCGAACCAGAAAATCCGATAAATTTGAACAAGTCCAAGACTGGCCTAGGAAATTCTTAGACAGGTCGAGCCAGTGCTAGGACTGGTCGAACCAGACCCAGGACTAGTCTAAGAGCAGATCAAAAACATGTTTAAATACATTTGAATAATGTATCCAAAATGACCTACCCTAAGGTCAAAGACTATGGTCTATCAAACCTGAATAGTGAAGTATGGACATTGAACTCTACCTCATTCAACGAATGATAAATCTTTAGAACTTGAAGCCTAAAGTACGAGCCGTCCAAAAGACTTGATACAAACATTTATTTTGAGTTTGCTTTTGAAATTCACATCTTCAAACACTACTTGTATCTTGAACTTGAATAACCTTTGCGTGAATAAAGAATACTGTGTCTTCTTTATATCTTCTTCTTTATATCTTCTTCTTTATATCTTCGAAATGTACCTTGAAGCCGCTTGAAGAGTCCATGGTTGTCTTAAACATAGAACACACCAAGGTTTTGACACACAAAATTTGACAATCAAAGAGGTATCATATAATAGCACTAACAATCTCCCCCTTTGGCAAATTTGTGACAAAACATATATATAAAATCACAATAGAGAATCATGAATCAGAATCAGTTGTCAACACATGTCAACACATGACAACCATACACAATATGAGAGATGAATCACTCCCCCTCAATAAGACTCCCCATTAAGGAATGAGGCACACAACATCTATATACCATTCTTCTCTCCCCCTTTTTGTCAAAAATATGACAAAGGAAGATCCATAAGCTCAAGAAGTAAAATAGAGAATGTGCATAAAAGTGTTAGGAGAAGATACTACAAACCAAAGTCACAGTTATAAGTTTAACAGTACCAAGAGAAATCCAAAGTGAAATCAGTTCAAACTACAGTTAAAAACATTTAATCAGACCCTGAAGAAGGAGCAGGAATGGTAGCATCAATATGATGAAGGCCTTTTTGTAAGCGCCTCAAATACTTATGCATTTTCTTAAATTGTGCATTATGGCCAACATGCATATTTTCTACCTTTTCTTCTAATGCACTTAGACGTGCATCGAAATCAGAAGGAACAAAATCTGGATCATCTTCAGATGCAGACTCAATATCATCAAAAAGATCATCCATGTTGATATCCTCATCAGGAAGATCATCTCCTTCATTAGCATCTCCAACTCCAGCAGCTCCACCACCTTCGACATTATCAACTTGACCAGCGGCCAATCTCAACTTCATTTTGTTTAGGTTGGAGTTGTTGAAAAAAGGTGTTGGATAGGAGCTTCACCAACAGGCATAGTGACCAACATATGAGTAGCTAAGACATTTAACAGATATCCAAATGGAATGTCACCATGACCTGGCTGAGACCGAAACTGAATAATAGAAGAACAGATCAACGAAGGCAAGCAAACATTGGCACCACTAACGATTGAATACAGTATACGAACCATCAGAAGAGTCAACTCAGTTTTGTTACCAACCCGAGGATACACATTAGATGTAAAAATACGATGAAGAACTCTGTATCTGGGCAACAGCCACCTGGACTTGAGAACAGTACCATTGACAGACCAAGGTGCATCCATATTACAAAGGGCTCTAGTAAATAAACGTTTTTCAGATTCAGTAACTTTATCACCCAATGTGGAAGGGTGGATTCCATCATCATTTACTGGAATATCCATTAATCCAGAAATCAAATGACGATCCACAGTAAAAGGCCCTTCTCTTGTAGTAACAATAAAAGTTAATTCCTCAAGAGAAAAGTCTGTAATACATGCAACCATGGCCTGAGCAATTGACTGAACTGCCGGCCCTCCCCAGTTCAAAATGTTAGCCCAACCAACAGATTGAAGGAGAGGAACAAGATTAAATTGAGCAATATGATTAATACTAACTGCTTTCTCAACAATAACCTTCTTAGTACGAAAATCACGAACTTGTGGAGGGTCATCATTAGGATCTCTAAGATGACGGCGAGAAATAACATTAGATCTAGATGAAGAAGCACCTCTACTAGTTCGCTTTTTACCTCTAACATCCATACTCTTGAAAAGATTGAAGAAATTTCAAGAAAAACAAGATGAGTTTCAACCAAATCAGAAAATGAGGAAGAAAACCCCAAACCCTTGAAGGAAATATGAAATAATCAACACTAACAAGGAAGACAAGAAGCAATGTTCAAGATTCTTCAATAAAATCAAGAGAAATACTCAAACCTGGAGAAATCCCATAGATGGGTACGACCGGTCGAAGCTAAGCCCGTTGGAGAAGAAGAGGGAAATGAGAAAAAAGTGATTTTTCCCCCAAATAAAGAAACCAGCGCGATACACGACCGGTCGTGATTAGTCCTCGACCGGTCTAACCACGACTGGTCGAGACTATCCTCGACTGGTCGTGTAAGACCAAAACATGCATTTTTTTAAAAAAAAAAAAAAAATTTCATAAAAAACTATGAAGATATTTACAATATAATATACAAAATGCATAATCAATCATCTTATATTACACATACCGAGATCAAATTTCAATTCATTGAACCATAATCACTTAACATGCGTTTCATCCAGACTAACTGAGTACATGCATTTCCTGCAGCAATGTATTCAGCCTCAGCAGTTGAGAGTGAAATGGAACTCTGTTTCTTGCTGAACCAAGAAACTATACAATTTCCAATGTAAAAGCAACCATCACTGGTTGACTTTCTGTCATCCATATTACAGCCCAATCAGCATCTGAGAACCCAACCAATTGAACACTAGTATCATAGGGATACCAAAGACCCAGATTAACAGAACTTGCAACATAACGAATAATGTGTTTAACAGCAGTCAAATGAGATTCTTTAGGATTAGACTGATATCTAGCACAAATTCCAACACTAAAAGCAATATCAGGTCTACTTGCTGTTAAATACAGTAAACTACCAATCATGCTTCGATATAGTTTAGGATCTATATCTTTACCTGTAGAGTCTTTTGAGAGTTTTAGAGAAGTACTCATAGGAGTATCAAAATTCTTACCATTTTCAAACCCGAACTTCTTAACTAAATTTAGAGCATATTTAGTTTGAGAAATAAAAATTCCATCAGATTGCTGTTTAACTTGCAATCCTAGAAAATAGTTTAATTCTCCGACCATACTCATCTCAAATTCAGATTTCATTAGATCTGCAAACTCAACAGTCATGTCAGTACAAGTTGATCCATAAATTATATCATCAACATAGATTTGAACCATTAAAATATCATTGTTCTGCTTTTTAACAAAAAGTGTTTTATCAACACTACCCATTTGAAAATTGTGACACAGTAAAAACTTAGTCAATTTTTCATACCATGCTCTGGGAGCTTGTTTCAACCCATAGAGAGCTTTCTTAAGGCGATAAACATGATTAGAAAACTTAGGATCTTCAAACCCTGTAGGTTGTTCAACATAAACCTCTTCATGTAAATCACCATTAAGAAAAGCACTCTTTACATCCATTTGATAAATCTTAAACTTTTTAAAACATGCAATGGATATAAATAATCCGATTAATTCAAGGCGTGCAACTGGAGCGAAAGTTTCCTCAAAATCGATACCTTCAATTTGAGTGTACCCTTGCACAACCAGTCTTGCCTTGTTTCGAATAATATTTCCCAATTCATCAGACTTATTTTTGAAAATCCATTTTGTTCCAATAATATGTTTATCTTTCGGTCTTGGAACAAGATACCAGACATCGTTACGAACAAATTGATTAAGTTCTTCCTGCATCGCAACTATCCAGTTTTCATCAGAAAGAGCTTCTTTTACATTAACCGGTTCTATCTGAGATGTGAAACACACGTAATTACAAAAATCTTCTAATTGTCTACGAGTACGTACACCAGTGAGAGGATTTCCAAGGATTGTGTAGTTGGATGATCTTTGACAGTCCTCACATCATGATTAGATTCACTTGATGAAGTTTCTGGTTTTTCAATTATGAGAACTTCATCATTATCTGAACTAGGGGCCGAAGTATTTAAGTGATCATCTATGACCACATTGATTGACTCTTGAATAACTCCGGTCCTTTTGTTCAGTACACGATACGCACGACTATTTAATGAATATCCTAAGAATAATCCTTCATCACTTTTAGTATCAAATTTTCCCAAGTTTTCCTGGTCACGTAAAATATAACACTTACTGCCAAAAACGCGAAAATATTTGACTGTAGGTTTTTTGTCAAACCACATTTCATAGGGCGTTTTATTATTTGATTTGCAAGTATAAACACGATTAATAATATAGCAAGCAGTATTAATCGCCTCAGCCCATAAATTTTTAGAAACCTTCATGCTATTTAGCATAACAGTTCCCATTTCTTGAAGAACTCTATTTTTTCTTTCCACAATGCCATTTTGCTGTGGAGTTTTAGGTGCAGAGAATTCATGTGATATTCCATGATCATTACAGAATTTCTCAAAACCGCTATTTTCAAATTCGGATCCATGATCACTTCGGATCTTACACACTTAAGAACATTTTTCAGTTTGGATCCGTTTGATTATGTTTTTCACTTCATCAAGGGTTTCTGATTTGTCCTTTAAAAATGAAACCCAAGTGAATCTGGTATAATCATCTACAATAACCAGAATGTATTTTTTACCACCTCGACTTTCCGTTCTAGTTGGTCCTATTAGATCCATATGGAGAAGTTCGAGTGGTCTTGATGTGGTATTGGAGTTCACCTTTTTGTGAGATCTCCTAGTTTGTTTACCATACTGGCATTCACCACATATTTTATCTACTTTTTGAATCTTTGGTAGACCTTTTATTAGTTCTTCTTTGCTCAATCTATATAAATTCCGGTAGTGTACATGTCCAAGGCGTTTATGCCATAATTCTGTTTCATTGGTATGGACCATGTAACACATTTGATTAGATGAGCTGTCATTTCTCACTATATAGCAGTTTTCAGAAGTTCTGAGACCAGTTAATATCACAGACCCCTTTTTGTCTATAATCTCACAACCTTGATTGGAAAACTTCACACTATGATTGTTATCGCATATTTGAGATATGCTTAACAAGTTGTGTTTTAAACCCTCAACATATAAAACATTCTTAAATAAGGGTAGATTATAGAGTTGAACCGTACCTTGCCAATAATTTTGCAATTGCTACCATCACCAAATGTGACTGACCCATCAGTCATATCTTGTAGATCGGTGAAAAGAGCTTTATCACCAGTCATATGCCTGGAGCAACCACTGTCTAGGTACCACTTTGAGAGGCTAGTTGCTTTGAAAGCAGTGTGAGCAACCAAACAGTCAACTTTAGGAACCCATTTCATAACAGTTTTAGGTTAGGAACATAGTTGGTCTTCTTTTGTTTATATTTGTAAGAGAGACTTACAGAGTTAAATTTTAAAAGTTCCTTGAGTACATCAACTATTTTTTCAGCTAAAGGATTTTTCATCTGATTTTTGAAGTTGACATAGCTGCTTCTAGGTTTTTGAAAATTTTTTGTTGTTTTGACAAAACCTTGTGAAGTATTTTTCTCTTTTGAATTAGAGGATTCTCCTTTCACAAATTTAGGTGGAGAATTCTTTTGTTTATGAGGTATTGTTTTATCATACCCCAACCCGGATCTATCGCCACATTTTTTTGAACCGGATAGGAGTTTTTCTAATTTCGAATCACCTTGGGCATACCTCCAAGTTTCCTTTGAATTCAGAAGAGAAGACACTTCATTCTTTAGTCTCTCAATTTCAGATTTTAAATCAACAATCAGAGAGTTTTTGAATTCTAAATCACTTTTTGATTTTTCAAAATAATCTGATATTTGAGATTTTTCTAAAACAAGCAAGTCAAAACAATCTCTAAGTTTAGAAATTTTTCTCTCTGAAGTTTAAGCTTCACAGCAATTTTACAACTCTCTTTGTATAAGGCATTGTAAGCATCTTGAAGATCTTCTTCATTCTCATGATCATTATCCAAATTTTCTTCACTAGTAGAATCATCGTGATCAGAGAAGGTAAACTTGGCTAGAGTCATAAGGGCTTTTACCTCATTGCCCGACTCGGTTTCAGAATCTTCTGATTCAGAAGAAACTTCAGAGTCAGATGATTCATCCCATGTAGCCAACATACCCTTCTTTTTGAGTTTGTCCTTATTAGGACATTTATTTGCTAGATGCCCATACTCATGACAGTTGTAACACTGACAGTCTTTCAAAGATTTTTGAGTTTTAGGTCTAAACTTCTTTTTATCATTTGATTTTTGAAAATCAACTCTTTTCTTACTTTTAAAAATTTTGTAAAATCTTTTTGCAATAAGAGCTAAGTCATCTTCAGAATCGGATTTATCTTCTACCGTATTTTTGGAAGATTTCAAAGCAATTGATTTTCCTTTAGGAGCTTTAAAATTTAATTCATAAGTTTGTAGAGACCCAACGAGTTCTTCCACCTTCATTTTGTCTGTGTCACGAAGTTCCTGAATGCGGTTACTTTAGAATTGAACCGTTCAGGAAGAGAGCGTAGTATTTTTGCACACACTTTACTTTCTGGGATTTTATCACCAAGACCCCACATTGAGTTTACAATGTCATTTAATCTAGTATAGAAGTCCATAAACATTTCATTCTCCTCCATATGAATTTCTTCAAATTAGTTGTGAGGAGTTGGACTTTAGATTTTTTGACAATCGATGTACCCTCATGTGTCATTTCTAAAATATCCCAAGCTTGCTTTGCAGTATAACAGGATATGATTCTTTTGAACTCATCCGGTGATAGTGCGCAAGTAATTGCATTAAGTGCTTTAGCATTAGCACTACTCTCACTTTTCTGAAGAGTGGTCCATTGAAAGTATGGTGTAATTTTCATAGATTTAGAACCATCAATTCCAGTTACTTCCATGACAGGAGGATTCCATTCAGTCACTGTGGCTTGCCACACACTCTCATCCATTGATTTGAGGAAGATCCTCATTCTGGCTTTCCAATAAGCATAGTTGGAACCATCAAATGGTGGAGGCCTAGTGACTGAGAGGCTATCAAAATTTGACATTATTATATATAGCTTAGATCGTTAGCTCAGGAAATAAATCCAAATATAAAGAAATAAAAGCGAGCTATTTGGCTTTGATACCACTTGAAATGGCCAAGCTATATGTCCTAGAGGGGGGGTGAATAGGACAATGCCAATAAAAATTTATAATAGCGGAATTAAACAAAGTATGATAGCCAATGAACTAATTAAATAAATTGCAATGCAGAAATGAAATGCAACCTCAAACAACTGAATTGAGAGGTTGATACAAACGTTGTTCTAAGGACAACCTTTCACCAAAAACCAATGTTTATGGTAGGACAACCTTATATCTAGAAATGTCTTTGTATCAATATCTCAAATCAAAGAGGAATAAAGAAAAAATACAAACTGCACTGAATAAATTGAATTTACAAATGTCTTGTTCTAGGGACAACCATACACCATAAAAATGGCAGGGCAACCTTGCTGGAACAATTTTGGAATTTAAAGCTTGAATCAATAAAAGGAATTGCTGGAAATAAATCACTAAATTATTACAACATTCCCACACTTGCTTGAAATTTCAAACTGTTACAACATTCACATCCACAAGGAAAATAGAACTGAATGATAAAAGATAAGGAATTAAATAACCATTCAATCCACAAGACAAGAAGTTATAGTGGTTCGCCTGTGTGTTCACCAACTGTCCTCAAACAGCCACACAGAATGCTACTCCACTCCTAATATCCTCACACAGGGGATATTAGCGTTCTCTAATAAAACTGGTTTTCACAGGTTTACCAAAAACCTTCACAATTGTGTCTTTATCACTTGGGCTTACACAATTCAAAAAACCCCACAATCTGAGTTTTCTGGCTCTCCTCAGATAACCATACACATAGAGATTTTTCTGGCAAATCTCATACAAAACCAAAAAATAGAAATTACAGGAATTGTAGAATACCTGGATCTTATCCTTTTGCAGTAGCCCGGAAGAACCGATCAGAGTAGAGATTCAATAATGATAGTTCAATGTCCAATACTCAATTTATCGAGGTTCTAAGTTCTAATTGATTTTAAATGAAAACACAAAGGGCTAGCTCTATTTGATTTTAATTCCAAGAAGAAGGAATACACGATTTCCCCTTTTCAAATATGATTGGAATTTAGAATAAAATCAAATGCAAAAAGCTAACAAAAGGAATTAGAATGAAGCGCAAATTAGCTTAAAAATAAACACGACTTATCTCAGAGTGGAGCCTTGCTTTGATAGATTTTTCGATGTTTAAACTCTGAAATTCGTGTGCTATTTATAGCTACAGAAATTCGTCTTCGACTGGTCTAGGAGTTCCCACGACTGGTCTTAGAAGAAACAGATTTTTGAATTTCTGCGCGGAATCAGGAAAACCGATGTTCGACCGGTCGTAGGCAGTCCACGACTGGTAGGTCGTCCACGACCGGTCGAGACCCCTGCTCGACTGGTCTAGCGACTGTGAATTTAGTCGCTGGAGTTTGAATCGAGGCTCCACGACTGGTCGAGGTTCGAGTCGAGGACATCCCACGACCGGTCGAGCAGACTCCAAGACTGGTCGTGAGCGAACCAGAAAATCCGATAAATTTGAACAAGTCCAAGACTGGCCTAGGAAATTCTTAGACAGGTCGAGCCAGTGCTAGGACTGGTCGAACCATACCCAAGACTAGTAAGAGCAGATCAAAAACATGTTTAAATACATTTGAATAATGTATCCAAAATGACCTACCCTAAGGTCAAAGACTATGGTCTATCAAACCTGAATAATGAAGTATGGACATTGAACTCTACCTCATTCAACGAATGATAAATCTTTAGAACTTGAAGCCTGAAGTACGAGCCGTCCAAAAGACTTGATACAAACATTTATTTTGAGTTTGCTTTTGAGATTCACATCTTCAAACACTACTTGTATCTTGAACTTGAATAACCTTTGCGTGAATAAAGAATACTGTGTCTTCTTTATATCTTCTTCTTTATATCTCTTCTTTATATCTTCGAAATGTACCTTGAAGCCGCTTGAAGAGTCCATGGTGTTCTTAAACATAGAACACACCAAGGTTTTGACACACAAAATTTGGCAATCAAAGAGGTATCATATAATAGCACTAACAGATACAACATAGATATAGAGTGAGGTTGGTAGCGAAGGCTTATGCTCAAAGAGAAGGGATCGGCTTCTCAGAGATTTTCATGCCAACGGTATAGTAGGTGTCTACTAGATCCATGATTGGCGCTGGTTGGCCAAAGTGATCTTGAGCTGGAAGGATGGATGTGGAGTCTGCACTTTGCAACGAAAAGTGAAGAGCAGATCTACATAAAGCAACCAGAGCGGTTCGAAGTTAAAGGGGTTGAGAAAAGACTTTGCAAGAGGTCGTGGTTTGACCTGTCGCTTTGGCAGTGGTTTGATTTCTTCATGGTGAGTCAAGAATTGATGACATGTGGATCGCCAATTATGACATGTCTGAAATCAGTGTACTGAAGACTCGGTTAAGTGGGACGTTCAGGATCAAGGATCGGGGAGGTGCAAAGATGGTTATCGGCATTGAGACTGAAGGAGTAGGCTTTGGTAATCACAGGAGGAATACCTTATGTGTAGGTATTAATCAAGTATGTGATGGGCCAAGTAAAGCTGGAGAGCGTTCCCTACGCACCTCTCCTCAAGTTTTCCTTAGGACATGTCCCAAAACAGATGAGGAAAAACAGGAAATCTCATGAGCCTTATTCGAATGCGGTTGGCAGTGTATGCCATGGTCTGGATTAGACCGGTTATTTCACAGGTTATCAGTGTCGTGAGCAAGTACCCCGGCAAGCAATATTGAGTAGCGGTGAGATGGTAAGAAGACTATGTCTTTCTTTCTTTTGGGAAGACATGAGAAAAGGTGGTTGACCATGTGGATTTAGATCCGGCAGACATGATCAACAAGAATGTTCCTGCAGAGAAGTTCAAGTTATGTGTAACTTCTCTGGGCTTGGCGATGGTAGAAAAGAAGGATGGAGTGTACAAGAGAAACTATGATGTGATGCAGAGATAAGAGAAGAGGTCAAGGAGCTACACGGTTGAAGATTGAAGACTTGGTGGAGACTGTTAAGAAAAGTCTTTAATCTGAAATTTTTGAGGTCGATCGACCGGTCGTAGGACAGCTACGACTGGTCGTGGGAGACGCTCGACCAGTCGTAGGTTCGAGTCCTGACACGACTCAAAGTACAATGACATTGTGTTGTTTTTCTCCGAGGTCTATGACCAGTCGTAGGTGAACTACGACCAGTCATAGGAGAGCTACGACTAGTCGTAGATTACGTAGATTCATTTCCGAATCCGATACGGACTGCGGATTTTGGTGTCGCCTTTCGTAAGGGTGTGTGTCACGCCCTAAACTCGGAAACCGGGCTCACAAAATTTCCGATCACCAAATTCGGCATAGACAACCTTTGTAGAACCCCATTCTCGGCTCCCAACGTCCATTCACCAGGTTCCGATCCTGGGATGCTACAAGGAGGATTTTCAACATCTGCTTAATTTGTAATAAGCATAACTAAAGCCATAAGCCACAAACAACAACCAAAAACTCCATCACATTTTCACTATGATCAAAAACTTTATAAGTACAATGAGCATAAAGGGAAATATAATGATAATGGACAAAAAAACTAAAATGATCTGCTATGCGCTCCAGCCTCAGCGCTGCTGCGTCCCAACGTCACCTGCATGCAACGGTCGTGCATAAGCTTATAGAAAGCTTAGAGGGTGGTGAAAGTGTGTGCGCAAGGTAGTAATGCAATTATGAAATATCAGAGTAATGTGGAACATGCTGGTGAATCCATGAATACCGTTAGCCGTACCAAGGCTATGCGATGCAAGGCGTGAATGATGTCGGCCATACCAAGGCCATGCGATGCGAGATACAACTCAAGCATATAAATCCTCATCTATATCCACATATAAATACATCTCAAATCTGGAATATCACCGAGGTCTAGTGCACTCTAAACCAGATTGCTGCCCCATCGCGCCCAATAAGGTAAGTGAAAGAGACCTCACTATCCGCCTGCCAATATCGGGCTCGGCTCGTCGATAACGGACCCATTCCTCGAGCTGGCCAAACTTAGCCTAGCTTTACCCCCTCCTCTAGGGCGGGTAAGGCCGCACCCCCTTCCAACCGACCATGACATAGTGGAAAGCGCAGCCTCTAGTAATCGGCACTCGGCGCTCCTTCACTCACTCGGTCTAGACGTTGGAGCAACCTCTTGGTACCATAAGGGTTTAGGGACTTTCACGTAGGGATATCTATAGCACCCCATGGAGAACACGATTTTCGGTATCCAATCCTGCCATCCACGATACGCCTGTGGAGGCTACGACCCTGATGTCACTAGGGCGTACAATAACCATGACATACAATGCGAATGCATGAATCACACTATCCAGTCATATAGAAATCCTGCGTGTATCGTGCGCTCATGTAGGGCAACACAGCCTATCCGGGAGCCCCTAAACAATCTACCCAAAGGCATATTCTATGATCAGTCTCTTCTCATATCAAGCATACATATGATGCGTATGATCATGAATCATGGAACTATACTAAACATGTTATATGGGATAGATGTTGTTCATAACGAAGATGGGCCTAGACGGCCTACAAGTATGGGCCTAACAATGGGCCCTAGGGAGAATCATAATGCGGACATTTAACCAACATTATTCTACAATGTGGACGTCAAACCAACATTGCTCCCAAGGCACGGCTGTCATAAACCTCATTACTCAAACCATGGTAGGGTTACACATTGTAATGGGCTTGTGTACATCCTATTAGGCCTCAACCCATAGGCCTTAGTTACATCAAATGGGCCTCCTAACATGGGCTTCATATATATCAATGTGGGCCTCCACGGATGGGCCATAACTACTTCAAGATGGGCCCAAACATATGGGCCGATCAGATAGGCCGAGTCAAATGGGCTGAATCAATCGGGCCCACCCTCATATATTTTTGAGATCCGACCTATTCACAAGTTAACATAGAGATAAATGAAATGAAAACAAATATCAACTCAATTGGGAACTGATGCTGCCTGTAGCAGTTGAGCAGTGGATGCCACAGTCCACTATTTAAATGGTGGGGCCCATTTGAACTTTAGATCTAATTCCCTCATTTTCCCATGTCTTAAAATGATCTCATAAATGATTGGATGACATGGATACAACACCTGCCACATGGTGGGCCCCGCCATTCAAATAATGGACGATGTAGATAGAGCACATACACATTGGGGCCATGCCAGGGGAATAAAACACATACATCTAGGGTGGGTCCCACTGTCAGATCACACGTGAGTCATGGTGGGACCCACATGTCTCTGGCCGTTAAGAGAGTGAGAGAGAGATATAGAGAGAGATATATAGAGAGAGAGATAGAGAGAGATATATAGAGAGAGATATAGAGAGAGATAGAGAGAGATATAGAGAGAGAGAGAGAAGCACGTGGCTGCCTCTCCTCTTCCTTTTCCTTTTTCTTTTTCTTTTTCTTTTTCTTTTCTTTCTGCTACTCTGACACAACAGAGGTGGGTCCCACGTAGGGCCCACCATATATATATATATATATATATATATATATATATACGAGAAAAGGTACAGAGGTGGGTTTCATGAGGTTGAGCGGTGTGGGCTCCACCGTTGATGTTTGCCAACATCTAACCCATCAGTTAGATGCCCCATCTAGTGTGGGCCTAGGTCTCAAAAATCAAGTCAGACCGTGACTTGTGTGGGCCACGCCAGATACAACAGTTGAGAGGGCTACCCTCCATTTAAAACTTTCATAATCAGCTATTGGGCCCACCGAGATGGGGTTCACAAATCTAGCCCATCCATCGTGGGTGTCCCACTTGAATGAAGGGTCAGACCCAGTTCTAGCCGCATCCAAAACTTGGGTGGGTCCCACGTGCAAGCCACCCTCTAGGGTGCCGTACTAAGACCTCGGTGTTGCAGCGAGGTATCTCTACTCCACCTGCCAGTTGAGCTATGGATTGGCGTGGATGCGCCTGACAGGGAGGGCCCCTCCTGGATGTGGGCCCCACCGTCTAGGGTGGTGGACGGCTGGATCAAACACATACGTCATGGTGTGGCCCGCCAAAATGGATGGAGGGCGTGGATGGGGTCCCATGGACCCCACGCCAGCTGACACTTCACTGTTGCCACCGCCACTAGGGATGGATGCCAAGACCTCAGCGTTGAAATGAGGTATCTTTCATTTAGCCCACCACGTGAGCTGTGGGATGGGTCCCACGTTGAAACGAGCCATCTTGTCTCAGTCTGCCAGTTGCGCTATGGAGATGGGTGGCCCACGTCAGATCGCACTTCATTGGCAGCCACCCCCATTGCTGACCACATCAAGGTGGGCCCCCCCATGGACAGTTGGGAACACATATAAACATCATGGTGTGTCCCATATGAAAGGGGTTCACCGGTAGGTGTAATGGATGAAATACACACATTAGGTGGGCCATAAACATAGAAAGAGAGAGAGAGAGAGAGAAACACCGGCAAAGATGGAGGGGCCCCGCCACTATGGGCCCCTCTTTGATATAAAGCCTACATCAAGGTGGGTTCCACTACATGTGGCCCTTAAATTAAACAAATGAATGAAAACAAAAATCTAAAAATCACCCACTACTCCTTGCTCCTTAGGCTTCCTTTACTCCTTAGTTTCGATCCGAACGGAGGAGATGGAGTTTGGATGATTGAGATGGAAGATGAGAGGGTGGGAAAGTGGGCCACACACAAATCTCTCGGAGGGTTTGGGGAATGGCTTGGACGTGTGAAACTTTCTCTCTTGCTTGGGAAAGTATTTTGAAAATGAGAGAGAGTGAGAGAGGGTTGTAAAGAGAGATGGGTGATGATGTGTGGTGATGGGTGTGTAAGAGACCTTTTTGACTTTTGTGGCGAATGGTGTAAGAAAAGCATGGGTGTGTAAGAAACTTTTGACTTTAGGGGTTGCTGGGGAAGGGTGAGAGGTGATGTGTACTTGACATGATGGGATTGATTATTGATTGATTAATGTGACATATCGTTGAGATTCTCTTCGGTTTTCGCACGCGCAGCGTTTTCCTCGCACCGAACGTGGACCCACATCTCCAGACCAGGGTATCGGATCGGTGTGCGAGAAGCGGCATCGGAACCGCGGCGACGGCACGGTCGCTAAGGTACTAGTCTTAGGTGAATCGATTCAGGTTAACGGCGTGTGACGCAAGGTCGCGCGCAAATGCCGGTTATGGGTCGAAGGTTGCTGAAATTCGACCGGGAATACTGCGGAAGTCTAAAGAACGGTATGGTATAGGATACGGGTCTTACAATGCGAAAGGGAAGTTTCCAAAACTATAAATAGGGGTCCCTAGGGTTATTCTAGGGTATGCTAAGGCTTCCTAAAGGTATTCTAAAGGGTTCTAGGGCTATCAAAGGGTGTAGCAAGGGTGAGATTCGAGGTTGTTCGAATCGGGTAACTCCTCTCTCTATGTAATTGATGCTTTCATAGTGGAATTGTAACGACCCATAAATTTCCGTACTATGTCTCGATTACCACCTCGATCAGAAATCAATTAGGATTAAATCCTTTAGAAATTTAACAAAGTTAACTAAGTGTTAAACTCGATAAGCCATGAAATCTATTGGAATCGCTTTAAATACAATCTGCAAGACCCAAAACTTGCAAAATCATTGACTCTAGGTTACCCTAAAGTTTAGGATCAAACTCATTACCCGGCTACTCTCGGGAATGAATTGAAACTCCGTATTAGGTCTAGACCGCACATTGGAAGTCCGATTAACACGAAGTTAAGGAACTAGGACCGCCTCACTGGGCTTGACAACCACCTCGGAAATTAGGTCCAGATGATGTCCCACGACCATTCGCTTGAGTCCGGAGCGAGGGAGTGTGAAAACCACTGTTTTCTTTACAAAATAAATATCTTGAACAGTGATCTGGCACCACTCGCTTGCGGATCAGTATTAAGCAACCAGACCGTCAGAATCAGACCAAATTACACCCTCGGATCAGGAAAAATTTCAGGAACATTTACATGTACTTGGAATTTTGGATCGTGGCCCACTGACCGTTAAACTGAAAACGGACCGCCACGTGTGATCTGGGAATCCGACCGAGGCGAAACCGTAATCCCACGTAGATCCATGAGTTGTGAGCTTAAGTCTGACGTTTGGCTCAAGGAGGGCCGCCAGAAACCCTCTTTCGAGCTGGAACAGCGCCGAAATGCTTATAATAGAAGTACACCTTTAACATGAGTCTATTCCGGAGAGGTTTTAAGCTATATAATAGTACCAGCAGCTTATGGCCACTATTGCTGAGGCCTTATCCCAGGGTGGTAGTGCGACTCCACCTACGACATCCGCACATCCTACTGAGCATTCGGAGCCTCCTGCTCGGTTTGAGGATGTGCCTCTGCCCACACCCGTCGCACCTCCTACTGGAGATGTTAGTACACGCGGTTTACTCGAGCGATTTCAGCGCTTGAGGCCTCCCTCATTTATAGGTTCTCACAGACCCGAGGAAGCAGAGTTTTGGCTTGACCGCATCTCCAAGATGCTACGGATGCTGCACTGTACAGAGGCGGAGCGGGTTGAGTTGGCCTCTTTCATGTTTGAGAGGGAGGCCAGTTTATGGTGGGATAATGTACTGCGGATGGTCGCAGAGGATTATGGGTGGACCTGGGAGGCTTTCGAGTTCCGGTTCCACGAGAAATACTACCCGCAGACTTACCGACATGAGCGGGAAGATGAGTTCCTACACCTCAGGCAGGGAGGCATGACGGTTACTAAGTATGAGCACCGTTTCACAGAGTTGGGCCGTTTTGTCCCGACTATCCTCGTTAATGAGTAGATGCGGATGCGTCGCTTCTCCCGAGGCTTGCGACCTGACATACGGTCGAAGATATGCTGTCTCAGTATACCTACCTACGCGGTATTGGTCCACATGTCTATGACGGCCGAGCAGGATGTGGACCGGTTGGCTCGATCGCGTGGTGCGATGGTTGCGAGGCCACGACAGGAGTTACAGAGTAGGCTTATCCTAGGCAAGAGGCCTCGTGTTGATTCGCCTCCCAGGGCCGCGACACCAGTAGTTCCTGTGAGGTGCCCTACTGTGACCTGCACATTTTGGGGGAAACCGGGGCATCCTGCTGAGAGTTGTTTCTCGCGTATGAGGGCTAATTGATTTTCACCACTGCAGAGGCTGGATCGCCCTTACCCTCAGGTCATATCAACTCCACCTCTACAGACTGCTCCTGCACATCCTTCTTTCAGGCCTCTTGTATCTCGCTTCAGGCCGCCTCAACGGCCCTTGGTTCCACAGCCGAACCGTCAGCAGCAGGCTCGAGTACATATGCTTGTTGCCGAGGCACCTGAGACGTCGATTTCGGCCCCGACGGCTTTTGAGGGTACATCTTATATTCATGGTACTTCCGTTTCCTTATTGGTGGACACTGGGTCCACTACTTCTATTATTTCTTGTGGGGCAGTTAAACGTCTATCTTTGCGTACTATTCTCACTAAGGGACTGAGACTCATTACGGCCACTGGGACCTGTTCGGATGTCACACGGTTATGCGAGGGTTGCTCTGTAGATTTGGGTAGCAGTACAGTGTTCGTCGACCTCATTGTTGCTCCACTATGGCACTACGACGTTATCCTTGGTATGGACTGACTCACTAAGATGAGGGCAGAAATAGATTGTGATACTCGGATCGTGACAGCCTATGGGTCTGACGGTGCAGCTTTCACATTTCCAGTGCAGGTCAGTTGGTCCTGCCGTGTTGATTGTTATGCTACTTTATTAGTGCCGATTGATGGTCCGACATTGGAGGGTACGCCGGTGGTTCGGAAATTTGTAGGTGTGTTTAAGACTATTCCTGGTTTACCTCCTCGGCGTGAGATTGATTTTATAATTGATCTTACGCCTGGTGCGACGCGCATCTCATTGCCGACTATCGTATGCCTTCATGTGAGATGGAGGAGCCTCGGAGACAGATTGACGAGCTCGTAGAGAAGGGTTTTATACGACCTAGTGTGTCTCCTTGGGGAGCACCTGTGCTATTTGTGAAGAAGAAGGACGGGTCGCTATGGTTATGTATTGATTACCGTAGGTTGAACCAGGGCACGGTGAAGAACAAGTATCCTTTGCCCAGGATAGATGATCTGTTTGATCAGTTGAGAGGGGCGAGGTATTTCTCGAAGATTGATCTTCAGTCGGGGTACCACCAGTTATGCGTGAGAGATGAGGATGTGCAGAAGACAGCCTTCAGGACGTGCTTTGGGCACTATAAGTTCCTGGTGATGTCGTTCGGCCTTACGAACGTACCAGCCGTGTTCATGGACCTAATGAACCTGGTATTTTGGCCTTTCCTATACCGATTCGTCATCGTCTTTATTGATGACATTTTGATATACTCTACGAGTCGGGAGGAGCATGAGGAGCACCTGAGAACGGTGTTGGGTACACTGGAGAAGAACCAGTAGTTCGCACAATACAAGAAGTGCGACTTCTGGCAGGAGGAAGTCAAGTTCCTCGGACATGTAGTGTCCAAGGATGGGATAGTAGTAGACCTTGCTAAGGTAGCCGCGGTTCAGGATTGGCAGCATCCTGGCTCGGTTACCGAGGTGAAGAGTTTCCTTGGTCTGGCTGGGTATTACAGGCCCTTCATTCGGGATTTCTCAAAGATTGCCAGGCCATTGTCTCAGTTGACCCGGAAGGACCTGAAGTTCGCCTAGAATGAGAAGGCGGAGGAAGCATTTTACGGAGCTGAAGGACAAGTTGACGTCCGCCCCTGTGCTAGTATGCCAGAGCAAGAAGGGGAGAAATACACGATATATACTGACGTGTCTCGCGTTGGTTTGGGTTGTGTTCTGATGCAGAAGGATAGGGTAATTTCGTATGCCTCGAGACAATTAAGGTAACACGAGGAGAATTACCCTACACACGACCTGGAGTTGGCAGCTGTCATCTTTGCATTGAAGCTCTGGAGACATTACCTCTACGGAGAGGAGTTCGATCTTTTCTGCGACCACAAGAGCCTTAAGTACATATTCACACAGCGAGACTTGAATATGAGACAACGTCGATGGATGGAGACCTTGAAGGACTTCAAGTTCGAGGTTTCCTACCATCCTGGCAAGGTGAACCTTGTGGCAGACGCGTTGAGCGGCAAGAAAGCGATAACATTTGCTGCACCGTTGATGATAGCTGAGTGGGACATGGTTGAGTTCGTACGGGACTTCGAGCAGAGACTCACTGTGAAGGAGCAATTTGAGTGTGTTGCGCACGTTCGGGTGCGACCACTTATTGACGACAAGATTATTGAGGCCCAGGAGGGCGATGAGCGGCTGTTTGAGCTTCGAGAGCAAGCTAGCGACGCCGAGGACTCCGAGTGGAGAGTTGGTTCTGATGGGGGTCTACGATTCCGTGGCCGCCTATGCTTTCCTGATATGCCTGACTTGAGACGCGAGCTTCTCGAGTCTGCCCATAACTCGAAGCTTGCGATGCATCCTGGTAGCACGAAGATGTACCGGGATATGAGACGGACGTATTGGTGGGATAACATGAAGGCCCACATCACTGAGTATGTGTCTCGATGTCTTACGTGCCAGCAGGTCAAGGCAGAACATCGCCGACCTCCTGAACTGCTTCAGCCCATGCCCATAGCAGAGTGGAAGTGGGACTTCATCTCCATGGATTTCATATCAGGGCTGCCGAAGACGAGGAAGGGACACGATTCCATTTGGGTGAATGTGGACCGGTTGACCAAATCGGCCCATTTCCTCCCTATCAGAGTTACGAACTCTGCAGACGAGCTGGCTAGATTGTACATCAGAGAGATCGTCTGTCTGCATGGAGTCCCTTTAGAGATCGTGTCGGACAGAGACACTCGGTTCACATCTATCTTCTGAACTCGTATCCAGGAGGTGATGGGTGTGAAGTTGAAGTTCAGTACGGCGTTTCATCCTTAGACTGATGGGAAGACAGAGCGGGTGAACCAGATTCTGGAGGATATGTTGCGGGCATGTGTGTTGGACTTCAAGGACAGCTGGGATGACTGTCTTCCGTACGCAGAGTTCGCCTACAACAACAACTTTCAGGTGACTATTGGCATGGCGCCATATGAGGCCCTATATGGTCGTCTTTGTAGAGCACCGCATTGTTGGGGTGAGGTTGGCGAGCGTAGTCTGATTGGACCGGAGTTGGTACAGGCGACTACAGAGAAGGTCGACATTATCAGGCGTTGACTACTTACAGCACAGAGCAGGCAGAAGAGTTACGCCGATACGAGGCGGCGACCGCTTGAGTTCGAGGTCGGGGATCATGTGTTCCTCCGAGTTTCCCCTGTGAAGAGAGTCCTTCGGTTTGGGAAGAAGGGGAAGCTCACACCGAGGTTTATCGGTCCATTTCAGATACTGGATCAAGTGGGTGATGTGGCGTATCGTCTCGCTTTGCCCACACCACTTGCATCTGTACACAACTTATTTCATGTATCTATGCTGAAGAAGTACGTTCTTGACCCTTCACACATCATCAGATGGGAGCAGGTACTGCGTAGCAAGGTCATTCCACTTGTGAAGGTACTATGGACATATCATTCCGAGGAGGAAGCTACTTGGGAGACTGAGGCCGAGGTCAGGAAGAACTACCCTCAGATTCTCGAGGAATACGAAAAGGTATAAATTTCGAGGACGAAATTTTTGTTTAAGGGGGGTAGATTGTAACGACCCGTAAATTTCTGTACTATGGTTCGAGTATCACCTCGACCAGAAATCATTAGGATTAAATCCTTTAGAAATTTAACAAAGTTAACTAAGTGCTAAACTCGATTAGCCATGAAATCCGTTGGAATCGCTTTAAATACGATCTGCAAGACCCAAAACTTGCAAAATCATTGACTCTAGGTTACCCTAAAGTTTAGGATCAAACTCATTACCCGGCTACTCTCGGGAATGAATTGAAACTCCGTATTAGGTCTAGACCGCACATCGGAAGTCCGATTAACACGAAATTAAGGAACTAGGACCGCCTCACTGGGCTTGACAACCATCTCGGAAATCAGGTCCAGATGATGTCCCACGGCCATTCGCTTTAGTCCGGAGCGAGGGAGTGTGAAAACCATTGTTTTCTTTACAAAATAAATATCTTAAATAGTGATCTGGCACCACTCGCTTGCGGATCAGTATTAAGCAACCAGACCGTCAGAATCAGACCAAATTACACCCTCGGATCAGGAAAAATTTCAGGAACATTTACATGTACTTGGAATTTCGGATCGTGGCCCACTGACCGTTGAACTGAAAACGGACCGCCACATGTGATCTGAGAATCCGACCGAGACGAAACCGTAATCCCACGTAGATCCATGAGTTGTGAGCTTAAGTCTGACGTTTGGCTCAAGGAGGGCCGCCAGAAACTCTCTTTTGAGCTGGAACAACGCCGAAATGCTTATAATAGAAGTACACCTTGAACATGAGTCTATTCCGGAGAGGTTTTAGGCTATATAAGGGCCTTAGAACAGCCCCTCTCACAGCCATACGAATTTGGGATAAAACCCTAAGGAGAGAGAGAGAAAAAGGAGAGAAAGCTTGGGATTTGTGGGAGTATCTTCCTCCTACTACTTTCGATCATCACACGGGCTGCACCGCCTCTTTCCAAACACTTTCCCGGCGATACCGACTCCGTTTTAAGGTGAGAAACCCTAACCCTAGATTTTTTTGGGTGAGTGGAGGTTATAGGATATGAAATAGCTAACCGGTTTCACTCTCTAGGCGATAAAACGGCCGAATACGGAAGCCCTTCGAACCTTGCTGATTTATTTTGATTACAAGGAGCAAGGTGAGGACTTTAGGTGTATAGGTTACGGTTTTCAACGCTTTCAATGTCAGATAATGATAGATTCATGATCTGCATGCAATTGCACATGTACAAAGTGCTTTCCGTTTTCTGTTTCGATTAAAGTTGTAGAATATGGAATTTCACATACTCTAGGTATACGTAGAAATACCGTATACGTATTTTTTTTGGAAATGTGTTTGACATGTTTATTTGATATATGGTTATACGATATATGGATAAAATACTTGTTTGGCGAAAGGGATCGCCGTAAGACATGTTTGCTTATAAACACTATGTATGTTGAAATTGTGTATTCTAGAAGATACCGTATATGTATAAATTTTGGAAATGCAATTGTCATGATTATTTGCTGTATGATTATGACATACACGGATAAAATATTCGCTTGGCGAAAGGATAGCCCTAATACATGTTTTACTAACATACGTCATGTATGTTGAAATAGTGTACTCTAAGTGTTT
The DNA here is from genome assembly GCA_021015155.1 of Magnolia officinalis. NCBI lineage: Eukaryota > Viridiplantae > Streptophyta > Magnoliopsida > Magnoliales > Magnoliaceae > Magnolia > Magnolia officinalis. Next base: position 39,707 of record JAJHSJ010001375.1, on the reverse strand, counting down.
ATGTAAATGCTTGTGAGAGTAAATGCTTAGATGTTAGTGCCTTAGGTAGGTACTAAGATGGAATTCTCAACTACCTTAAAGACATGTAGGTTTCCCTCCATGTGGTTGTTTACTCTAACCACTCACTTATGATGTATATGTATTTGTATCCCTATTTGTATAGTGCTCTATAACATGCTTTACAACATGCTTTATATCATGCTTTATAACATGCCTTATGACATGCCTACTAGCATGCTTGTATTAATTTGTTTATCATGCTTTACTCCACATGCTATGGATGAGAACTGATTGAGTTTGGGACTATGTCCATAGTCCAGACATTCGGTACCAGACTTTAGATTGTGGCTGAGCTTCATGTCGCCACGAGGGATGTGTCTGACGAACCCGAGTCGTACTTCGGTTGGCGATAGTGGTTGGCCACACAGAGTGCTTTTGCGCTTCATATCGCTCAACTTGTTGTGCGCTCGAGCTTGTCAGTCTCATCAAGTAACCCGATATGTCGAATGTGTGTTCACCATGTTTGGTCATTACAGCTTGAACCTAGGGTACCAAACTTACCAGTGGCAATCCCGTTAACCATGGTACCTCGATCCGCTAAGACTCATGAGCCGGATATGGTGGTAGGGGACACCGTGGCCGAGCTGTCGGCCTATGCTGGGGCCACGTGTCTCCCCGTAGTGACCATTGAGCAACCCAAACTCGTGAGCCGAATATGGTGGTTTGAGACACTGTATTCGAGCTGTCGATACTTACGGCGAGAGCCGAGTACGGTGAGACCTATACTCGTGCTGACAGGCGACGAGTCCTCTGTAGTATCCTCGAGTATACTCCAAGGTCTGTGATTAGCGACGAGCCCTTCACAGCAATTAGAGTATGAGTAGAGCCGAGTACGGTGAGACCTGTATTCGAGCTGACGGTCAGCGATTGAGCCGAGTATGGTGAGACCTGTACTCGAGCTGACGGTCAACAATTGAACCGCATACGGTGAGATTTGTATCCGTGCCGGCGGGTGATGAGCCCTTTGCGATGCCTTCGCGATGTCTCTCGAACCATAATACCGTATGAGATTAACTAGGATTGACGACCCTAGAATGGATCATGTTTGGGAATGATACAAGGGAGGTACCTTAGTTTTCCAATACTACTGTTTGAAATGGACTAATAATAACTCGGTAATCATGCTCATCATCGCACCGCATGTGCCTAGTAGATGTGGAGCACTGAGGGAGGTATGCATTTGCGAACGTAAGATGATGTCGCATGAGGGTGGTTTGGCAAGGGCATACATCATCATGTCATTTCATACTTGCATTTAATAAGAGTAGTTAAACTTGTTTGATTGTACTGCTTTATCATTACTGCTTGATTGAATTGATAACATGTTAACCTATGCTTTATTGTTCCACTGAGTTAGCTAACCACTCCCACGTTACGGGACGGTGTTGTATACACCAACCAGACTCTGTCACAGGTATAGACGACACGTCGATTCAGGAGCCGGAGCCCGATTTCGACGAGGACCAGGATGAGTTCTCATTCATGCAGTACTCCGACGGTTTTGCTTAGGCCGACTGCATCGCGGGGATTTCAGGACTCATATTTTAGATTGTATTTTGACTTTTGACTCAGGAACAGTACATGTATATGGGTACTCAGTTAGTGTTCATACTCTGGTGTTCATGAAGATTTTGTTTCCTTACATACCTTATATATACAATTCTAGTCTTCCGCTTGCCTTTATACAATTGAACTGGAGTATGAATTACTGTGTTGGTATAATCTCATTCATGTTTATTTCTCTAACTCAGACAACATTTAACCATCATTATGTATGTTGCATAAGTGATGCGTTGGAACTCGGGAGTTGAGTTCATACTCGACCCCCGAATTTCTGGGCGTTACAGGAATTTTGTCGCTTTATGGCGTAGTTTTTTCCAGAAAGGGTTTTCCATGTTGAATTTGTGTATTCTCTTGTATGCTTGGTGTCATTGGATTGGTATCCTAGATCTAGATCTGTGTGATTCCGCAGGCCAAAAATCCCCAATAAGTGGTATTAGAGCTTGAGTTCGGTTAGGGCACAGATCTGAATCTGAGGAATTAGTAATAATGGCGAGCACCAGGTATGATATTGAGAAGTATTCAGGAAAAAATAATTTTGAGTTATAGAAGATCAAGATGATGAGTTCCTTAATCAAACAAGGTGAAGATGGTGCTCTTGAGGAGCGGAAGTCCACTATGACTGATGGTGATTGGAATACTCTTGATAAGAAGGCTTTATCATTGATCCGTTTATGTCTCGGATGAGGTTCTCTACAACGTCATGAGGGAGAAAACTGCGGCTAAGTTATGGGCGAAGTTAGAGGATGTTTATGTGAAAAAATCCTCTGAAAATTTCCTGTACTTGAAGCGGCAGTGGTATAACTTCAAAGATGGCAGAGGGTGGAGATCTAGAGGCTCACATCAGCAACTTTAATAAATTGGTTTGCAAATTGCTGGATATGGAGGAAGTGATGAAAGATGAAGAACAAGCATGTATGTTGCTGAATTCTCTCCCGGCATCTTTTGAGGCATTCAAGGACACCATGTGCAGCACGAACAAAACCCTGAGTGTCGATACCGTTATCTAGACTATTCAAGGGAAGGTTATGAGACAACTAAACAGCAACATGGGGACGTCTTCTGATGCACTGTTTACAGTGGATAGTAATTCTGGACAAGGTACAGGTTCTTCAGGTTCTAGATCCAAATCCAAGGGCAAGGGCAAAGGAAAGGTAAAGTGCTGGAACTGTGGGAAGGAAAGACATGTGAAGAAGGATTGTGGAAATCTTAAATTGAATAGAGAAGATTCTGAGGCTTCGTATAGGGAAGCCAATGTTGACACGTCAGATGGATCGAGTGGATGTGATGGTGATGTTTTTTCTGTGTCTTCGGTCAGGCGGTCATATGATGATCATAAGGACGAGTGGATGCTAGACACAGGGGCATCTTTTCACATGACTCCTCATCGGAGTTGGTTCACTAACTATAAGGAGTGTGATGGTGGACATGTGTTTATGGGCAATGGCTTTACCTATAATGCTGTAGCTGTTAGTACGGTGCGCATCACGATGTTTGATGGGGGTGGAGTATGCCTTTAGTGATGTCAGGCACGTTCTTGATTTAAAGTAGAATCTGATTTCTCTTGGTGTACTTGAGACAAAAGGATGCAAGTACACAGGTATTGATGGTGCTCTTAAAGTATCTAAGGGGGCACGGGTAATCATGAAAGTACAACGACTCGATAACTTGTACAGGTTGATCGGGAGCACTTCAAACGGTGGAGCTACAGTAGATATAGCGAATTCCACCTCTGCATGTGTGTGGCATGTTGGGCATGGGCACATGAGTGAGCAGGGCAGGAAGGCTGAGACGTACGGACAAGGATACAGAGCAGGTGGAGCAGCCACCTGTGAGAAGAATCACACGGCATGATCCTAGGATAGTGGTGAGGTACATGGACGACTCCAATATCGCAGGAGATTCATCTTCTATTCAGATGGCTCTATGTGAGCCTGGTGCTGAAAAGTGGAAGGTAACTATGGGTGATGTGATGGATTCATTGTACCAGACCGACATATGGGAGCAGGTGGAGCTTTTAGTGGGTTAGAGAGTGGTTGGATGCAAGTAGATCTTTAGGAGGATACAACATAGATACAGGGCGAGGTTGGTAGCGAAGGGTTATGCTCAGAGAGAAGGGATCAACTTCTCAGAGATATTCACGCCGACGGTATAGCAGGTGTCTATTAGATCCGTGATTGGCGCTGGTTGGCTATGGTGATCTTGAGCTGGAAGGATAGATGTGGAGTCTGCACTTTTGCAAGGGAAAGTGAAGAGCAGATCTACATGAAGCAACCAGAGCGGTTCGAAGTTAAAGGGGCTGAGAAAAGACGTTGCACGAGGTCATGGTTTGACCGGTCGCCTGGGCAGTGGTTTGATTCCTTCATGGTGAGTTAAGAATTGATGACATGTGGATCGCCAATTATGACATGTCTGAAATCAGTGTACTGAAGAGTCGGTTAAGTGGGACGTTCAAGATGAAGGATCGGAGGGTAGCAAAGATGGTTCTCGTCATTGAGATTCAAGGAGGAGTACGCTTTGGTAATCATAGGAGAAATACCTTGTGTGTAGGTATTGATCAAGTATGTGATGGGCCAAGTAAAGCTGAAGAGCGTTCCCTACGCATCTCTCCTCAAGTTTTCCTCAAGACATGTCCCAAAACAGATGAGGAAAAACAGGATATCTCATGAGCCTTATTCGAATGCGGTTGGCAGTGTATGTCATGGTCTGGATTAGACTGGTTATTTCACAGGTTATCAGTGTTGTGAGCAAGTACCTCGGCAAGCAATATTGAGTAGCGGTGAGATGGTAAGAAGACTACGTCTTTCTTTCTTTTGAGAAGACGGAACAAAGGTGGTTGGGCATGTGGATTTAGATCCGACAGACATGATCAACAAGAATTTTCCTGCAGAGAAGTTCAAGTTTTATGTAACTTCTCTGGGCTTGGCGATTGTAGAAAAGAAGGACGGAGTGTACACACGAAGTTATGATGTGATGTAGAGATAAGAGAAGAGGTCAAGGTGCTACACTGTTGAAGATTGAAGACTTAGTGGAGATTGTTAAGAGAAGTCTTTAATCTGAAGTTTTTGAGGTCGTTCGACCGGTCGTGGGACAGCCACGACTGGTCGTGGGAGGCGCTCGACCAGTCGTAGGTTCGAGTCCTGGCACGACTCAAAATACATCGACATTGTGCAGTTTTTCTCAGAGGTTTACGACCAGTCGTAGTATGAACAGTCGTACGAGAGTTACGACTAGTCGTAGGTTACACAGATTTGTTTCCGAATCCGATGCATACTGCGGATTTTGGTGTCGCCTTTCGCAAGGGTGCGAAAGGGAAGTTTCCTAAACTATAAATAGGGGTCCCTAGGGTTATTCTAGGGTATGCTAAGACTTTCTAAAGGTATTCTAAAGGGTTCTAGGATTATCAAAGGGTGTAACAAGGGTGAGATTCGAGGTTGTTCGAATCGGGTAAGTCCTCTCTCTTTGTAATTGATGCCTTCATAGTGAAATTCTGTCGCTTTGTGCCCTGGTTTTTTTCCGAAAGGGTTTTCCACGTTAAATTTGTGTATTCTCTTGTATGCTGGTGCCATTGGATTGGTATCCTAGATCTAGATCTGTGTGATTCCACGTGCCCAAAATCCCCAACAATATCTATATATCTATATATATATATATATATATATATATATATATATATATATATATATATATATATATAATATATATATATATAAAAGAACGTTTCTATACTGAAAGCATTCCTGATAAAAAGACAACGTAAAATCATAAAAGTCGGCCGACTGCATTGCTGCTTTCTTTGACATTAGCCATTGCTCCGCGGCATTTCCCAACTTTCAAGTTTATGGGCCCACAATCAGTAAATGGTTTGAAAGTTGAGTGGAAGAAAAACCTCAAGAGTGGAGACTTTCCCTCCAGAACGTCCACGTATTGCTCCATCAAATCGTATCTTATCCCTTGCACCGAATGACCCAGTACTGCAATGGCACCTAACACTTAACAGATGTCTATCTACCATTTGCCGCAAGCTCCTATAAAATGCAGCTCTTCCAAGATGTTCTACCATCAACCAAGCCCGGGATGTCCCTCCTCCCACACTTGCTAGTATTGCTCCTCGGAGTGGGGGCTCTAGTCGCTCCCTCTCAAGCTGGCTATGAGTATGAACCACCTGAGAAGAAGAAGCCACCACCAACACCCATCTATAAGCCTCCACCATTCGAAAAACCACCCCCAGTTGAAAAGCCAAAGCCACCTCCCACCCCTTTACAAGCCACCTCCAGTAGAAAAGCCAAAGCCACCGCCAACTCCAGTTTACAAGCCCCCTCCGGTTGAAAAGCCAAAGCCACCACCCACTCCAGTTTACAAGCCACCTCCAGTAGAAAAGCCAAGCCACCGCCAACTCCAGTTTACAAGCCCCCTCCAGTTGAAAAGCCAAAGCCACCACCCACTCCAATATACGAGTCCCCTCCAGTTGAAAAGCCAAAGCCACCACCCACTCCAGTTTACAAGCCCCCTCCGGTCGAAAAGCCAAAGCCACCCCCCACCCCAGTTTACAAGTCTCCTCCAATTGAAAAGCCAAAGCCACCCCCGACTCCAGTAGAGAAGCCACCAGCCCCTACCATAAGCCGCCCTACTACAAGCCTCCACCGTATGATCATCCCCACTAAACTTACGTATTACTCTCATAGACAGAAATAAGAGGTGCTGCGAGTGGCTTCTTATACAGCTATCCTATTCCAGTTTGAAGGACTATTAAAGTTTATTAAATTTTATTTGGATTGTAAGCTGGCGGGGTTGCTCGTTACCTATAAATAATACTAGTGAGATTCTTACTATTGTGATGGTGTGTTTCTATGGTTTGATGATGTAGAGCGGGTCGCGGACAATTACATGGCAAAGATGGATCAGAAAAGGCCGGTCGGCGACAGAAGTGATCTGGACCATCAGACCTTAAATCAGGCGTATCTCGCAATCCGGGATGAGTTAGCGGACGAAAATATATGATTTTGGGGTAGAACGAGCTACTTTAGCCACCAACCCAGCTACGCCGGGTTGCGACGCTCGGAATTGCGAGAAACCCCTGATTTCACGGTCGTTTCCTGTTTCAATTTCGTTTTTACTATAAATAGTAAGTTTTAGTTTGCTTATAACTCTTCATCCGTCGGGCTTTAGGAGTTGCGCCCAACGTGAAAAGAGCTTAGAATAATTAGGAGAACGGGTTGGTGAAGCCAAATAGGACACTTACTATTTTTGGCCGAAAACCTTGCGCACTAGTAGACATCACGACCGTCTATAAATAGTAAGTTTACTATTTATAGTAAGTCGCGAATTCTAGGAATCCTAGTTGTAGTTGGATTCTGATTTCTTCCCATTGCTGGTACCCTTATTTAAAGGGTTGTGAACTCGTTTTTATGAATTAATTAATCTATTTCGAATTATTCAGATTTATTTCTATTTTCTGTTCTCTTTTCTCGTGGATTCGAGAAGTCTCTGTGAGGAGTCCAGAGAAGTTCCGTGGATTCGGAATATTTATCCTCTTGAGGAAGACGGTGCTCGACCTCACGTCCTCCCCTGCGTCATTGAAATCAGTATTTTGATGTGTTTGTAAAGGTTTGAAATTGATTAGAGGGATTGATAGAATGTGGGCGGCTAACACAGTCAACATACAGGGCCTGGTTCCCACCGTGGAATGGCTCATATGTGATGGTTTTGGGCTGTTCATTGAGGTTAGTACACTGATCTAAGTAAGCAAACGTTAATTTAATTTGGACCATTGGACTTTTTTTGCCAAGCATCTATGGAGCATGACCTGCCTCATCATGGGTGAATAAATAATAATTTTGGGCCCGGAGCATGGTCACAGTGTATTCTACCTGATGAATGTTCCAGATCAATGACACGGTACATGTGGGCCCCACACCCAATTTAGGCTTTATTTTTTATTTTATATGGGAGCACGGTCCTCCATGTGTTCATATGCATAATATCCTCATGGTCTCTGTTTGTAAAAATGAAACACAATATTCAGACCTCAGATTGGTGATATGAGGGGCCGCACCATGGATGCGATTAACAGATCGTAGCATTAAACTTCTTGTGTTGAATCTGAACATTTGGACATTCTAATTTTCACCGTCTACTTGCAGATCGACCATGACCCATCCATTGTGGACACCTCAGATTGACAGTGTAGATCAGGAAATATTGGGCCACTTGCACAAACTAGGGATTTTAGACTCGGACAACTGTAGGTTACGGTAATACAATATGGAAATTTGCATTATCTGGTGAGTGATATGCATAGGATCCTTATGTTTTCCGTTTCAGTAGGCATGGCCCATGGTTCAGTAATCAAGACCATTGGTATGATTGTCCTGATAGTGGATGGACCATAACCATGAAATTTTTTGGGTTGAAAGATCCTAAGTTTGGCATTGTTGGGATTGAATGTGAACAGTTGCACAGCCTTTTTTGTTTTTCGTTTTTAATCTATATGCAGTTTGCCAGTTGAGGGCCATGGGCTGGAAACCACGATCGTGGGGGCCACAGATTGGGATTACATGTCACTGAACCGTGGCTCCCAAATACACAGGATATAATTCTCCATTGAGGTGGTTAAAAAGTAAAAAATTACAGCAAACCACTATATTTATGATATAATTATAGTTATCACCTATTAATATCTAATTACAGTTATACCTAAGAATTTTACAATACTTTCTTTTGTAAAGTTGGTTAAAAGTCAGAAAAAGAAAATCATATAGATGACTAAAATACCCATTTAAATTAAACCTTGTTTAACTCCAGCTGAATTCCCTTCAGTTGGAAGTCAGAAACGGGAAAGTTCATGCGGTTTGGCCAATTTGAGTTTTAGATGATGGTCTTTTTTTTCTTTTTTTTCTTTTTTCTAACATGATGCCCATGCCTAATGAATGGTCTTGATGAAATTTAGGCACCAAAATAGCCCCCCACGCATACCTATGGTTGGCATCCGATAACATTTCCCCATGCAAGTTATTGATCGGGTTTGTTTTTGGCCATGTGGTCAAGCTTTGAGTAAACCTTATGGATGGAGTGGATGTCCGACTTGGTAAAGTACTGTTAGCCTAACTAGGCGTAGTCGTAAGGAGGTCATGACTTCCGCTTTCTGAGAGCATAACACCATTGATCCTAAAACTCAGTTTAATCTACGACTTAGGTAGGTCACACCATAAAGAATAGTGTACAACCATGCCTAAATCTCTAAATTCATATGGTTTGTCTCATACGAGTGTTGGATTCTCCTATTTTCAGTGTTTGCTGATCTAGTGGGTTGCATCATATGAGTAGATTGGATGGCATATATACACCATGGTGGACTCATACACGATTTGGACCATTTTAATGGTTGACATCCCACTTGAGTCTTAAATTGACCTGATTCTTGGGCCACGATAGAAACACACAGTGGCGTACGTTATGGACGGTGCGAATCTCATAGACATAAAGTGGTTTCCTCCATGTGAGCGAAAGGCACGCTCTCGTGATTCCACAAGTCTCATGCGTGAAACAGTTGCAGTCCGCAAGTTACATGCGTGAAACAGTTGTGGTATTGACGCTTAACGTCTCGTTGATAATTCGAATGATCCAGTCTCTGCCCCTACATGGAATGTGCTCTTCTTGGGGCCACCGTGTTACATATGTGAAATCCACTCCGTCCACGAGGTGTGACACTCAATGCCTAGCCGAAAAAAAAAAATCGATCAGATCCACGGCTCGGGTGGACATTATCACATGGAACAACGGGTATGTGACGCCAACCACAGGTTGTGCAAGGAAGCCCAATGATGACAATGTCATCAAGTCAAGTCCGGTCATGACGTAGAGCAGGTCGCAGACACTTTCATGGAAATATGGACCATAGGACTGATCAGAGGCGAAAATGATCCCGACGGTTAAAACTTAAAATAGTGGCATCTCACAAATTAGGATGAGTTTTTGGATATATTATACATGATTTTGGGTTGGAAAATCTACTTAAGCCAACCAACCCTACTATGATGGATTTCCATGCTGGACTTACCGGATTCCATCGTACCTGCGGTCGAAAGTCTCTTTTAGTTTTGTTTTTACTATAATGGTAAGTTTTAGTTCAAGTACAACTTTTGATTCCTTGGGTTGTACAAGTCGTGCCCAACATAAAAAGGGCATAAAAAAGTTAGAATAACATTGTTGGGATAAATTGGACACCTACTATTTTTGGCTAAAAACTTCCAGGCCTAATAGGAATAGATAGTAAGTCACATTTTTAGGGTGTTTGAGTTGGAGTGTAAGTCTGAAACTCTATCCTAAGTTTGAGCTCCTTATTTAAAGAGCTATAATTTTTATTTTTATTTTTTTTTTTCATCAATCAAGTTATTTTGAATTTATTAGGAATTATTCTTGCTTTTATTCCCCATGGATTCAAGGAAGCTCCGCGAGGAGTCCACATAGCTCCATGGATTCAGAGTAGTTATCCCCTTAGGAAGACGATGATCAACCTCATCGCATCAATCCTTGCGCCAAGTAGTATCAGAGCGAGGACTCCCCTTGGGCGAATGACAACTAACGATAGAATAGACCAAAATATTGTGGACGATAATCCAGAGAATTTGTTATGTATCGAAAATAATGAAAAATTTTCACTGGAAGAGTCAGTTGACCATGCAAGGGATGCAGACAACCCTCAATCATATTGCGGATGCGCTAATTTGACCCTGAGTCCAAGGCGACGCTCACTCACCCGTGATCGTTATATAATACAATTTTGTTTTTCATAGAGCTCTTCCGGAGGCAAATCGCAGGGCTATCCTAGATGAGTAGAGCTCTAGTCATAATGACGTCGGTGACATCATTATCTGACAGACGATTAATGGAGATGACCAACTAGATCATGCTAAAGGAGACTATTGAGGGAAGGCCAAACTTCCTAATTTTAATAGCTTATTGTCTATAGAAAACTTTCTCAATTTGTTAGCTGAAGTAGAGCAATATTTTAATTACATGGATATACCAGAAGAAAAGAAAGTAAAATTGGTTGCATTTAAATTGAAATCTAATGCTTATACATGGTGGAAGCAATTACATCTCTTATGTGCCTGATAGAACAAGGTGCCCATCCGATCATAACTGTGAATGAGATGCCTTCTTTGATCACATTTCCTCCCCTATGATTATGAACAGGTGTTATTCCAACAATACCAAAATTATCGGCAGGGGAATCAGACCATCACAGGTTACATCGAAGAATTCTACCAATTGACAATGTAGAATGATTTGCTGGAGATTGAATCATAGAAGGTACGTAGTGCTGCTCATAGACAGATTACGATCGATAATTCAAGACCAAGTTCAGATGCACTCGGTCGGGACCGTGGATCAAGCGGTTAAGATGGTGGGTAGGGTGGAAACATAGCTTGTAAGAGTCCCTACTCATCCTTATCCTTTGACGCAGGCCCCCATGAAGGGGCCCACGTAGGATTCAGTGCATGCCAAAGGAAAGGAACCAGTAGGAAGGCATCATCAACCTCCTACAAATGTAAACCGTGACACGGGGAGCGATCCATCAAGGCCTCAATGTGCACCACCCATGATAGCGCGCCCAAGTAGGTTCTAAATCCTTATGGTCGACAAAGGTCAGACCATTGTTACTGTTATGGACAACCTGGCCACTTATCGAACACTTGCCCTCAACGTCCTGTAACCCACTTATCCATTAACGAAGGGGGCGCTAAAGGTGAGGCAAAGGAAGAAGGCCCTAGATTTGATGAGGATGATCGAGCCGTTGAAGGAGCTCGTGACGAAGAATGGTTGAACATGATAATGTCGAACCCTTACTCGTGAGGCGGTTATTGTATAGTCTAAGGAAGGAGGTGCACCTGCAACGACATAATATATTCCGTACACAATGTACCACCAACAGTGAGGTCTCTGATGTAATCGTAGATAGTGGCAATAGTGAGAACATCGTCTTAAAGGTGATGGGGAACAAGTTGCATCTACCTACGACAAAGAATCCTTCCCCTGCCTCGATTAGCTGGATAAAAAGGGTAAATGAGATCAAGGTAATAAAACAATGCACTATCTCGTTTTAATTGGTATGAATTATAAATACCAAGTTGAAATTTCGGTTTATACCACTGATACTGAATAATGAATATGAGAGAAGGTCCTAGAGGGGGGTGAATTGGACTTTCTAAATATTTCGTCTATTTAAAATCCTGATAGTCTAACTTAAATAGTCATTCGGCTTAGAGTAAGTAAGGCAATATAACTCTAACGACTTCCAAGCCAATTATAGGTTCGAATCACAAAGGCTATTAAAGATTTACAGATATAACAACTAGCCTAGTGTTGTGAGCTTGTGTGTGGAATGTGCTTCCTATCAATTGATAGCATTCATTCAATCATGTATGAGAATTTAAAACATTTAAGTATATATAAGCATGATTAAACAGATGTGCAAATGGCAATTCCAAACACAAGCATGTATAGTGGTTCGGCTACATGCCTACTCCACTCCCGACATCCACACTCAATCCCAGAGTGCACTGGATTTCACTATTAATAGTTTTAAAACAGGTTCACCAATAACCTTTACAGTGCTACACTAAGGATGCAAATTTATTCTCTCCACAAGAGCAAAGGTCCTACACTAAGAACCCACGTTTAGGCCCAACGGCCAAGGTCACACACTAGGCACCTCCGTTTAAGCCCACTGGCCAAGGTCCCACACAAGACACCTACGTTTTGGCCCACCAGCCAAGGTCCCACAAAAGGCACCTATACAAGCTTGTTAATAGAAAACTCGTAACCTCAATCCTACAAGAGGATAAAGACTAAACTTTGGACTCTTGATAATGACCATTATTGGAATAACTCCTCGTTTATAGCTCATCTTGGGTTGCTTGATCTTCACGCTCTCATGCTTGAATTAGCTTTCGGTGCTCCCCCGATTGCGTAGCTTTGATTTTTCTGTTGGTTCAGCTTTACGATCAAGAACCTTGCATAAGATATACCTATAATGGTGACCAAGGTAATGAGAGTTGGTTGAATCTTCTATCTAAGATAATGAGTGGATTTCCCAAGGGATTCAACCTATGAATGCTCTAGAGTATCAAAAAGAAAAAGCATTTTCCTATTGGTTTGGTCTTTATACTCTAGAGAAGGCATGAGTTCATGTTTTTCATTAATAGGAGCTTTGAATGCTCATAGAAGTGAGTGATCACAATGAAGAGAGCATAAAACTCATATGGATAGAGTCTAAATAGGCTAGGATAAGCTTAGAATACACTAGAGACTCTACGACGCTTATTTTCATAATTTTGCAAGTTTCTACAAGTCGCTTTTATAGATAAAAAGTTCCAACGGATAGAAAACAACTAGTTTACGGTGCTACCGAAGCCAACTTTGGTATCACCGAACTTGCTTCGGTGATACCGAAATATCAATCGGTAGTACTAAATTAAATCCTCAAGTTGCTGAATGAAAAAGGTCCCTTTCGGTGGCACCGAAATTTATTCGTTGGTGGTAGTCGGTGTCACCGAAATATCTAGTCAGTGATATCGAATTTCCTTTGTAATGTTGTTGAACAGTTTTGAGCCCTTTCGGTAATACCGAAGGTATCTTCGGTGATACCGAAAGTGTTGTTCGGTGGCACCTTTGTCCTACCAAAAGTGGATAGATTTTCCTGTTTGTCCATTTAATCATTCATCAACTTGGGACTTGCTATAGTCAAGACTAAAGAACAGAAAATAAGAACTCATAATTCCTTTGAATAGATGACCTAAGTAGGTTTTCCTATTTGGGTTGTGATCATCTATTTGAAAGGTCAAGATCATAGAAGCGGTTCTTTGTCTTCAGTGTGGCTTTGATGCTTCTGATCCAGTTGCATCATCGGTCTTCATTTGTCAAGAACTCATCCGACTACTAGACACAACTAGTCACGTAATTGACAGACAAGTGTGCAAATGTGGGTGCACTTACATTCTTCCCCTTTGTCAATTACATGACAAAAAGAACCTAACATACGACCGTGTCATGGTCCATACCAATGACATAACAAAACAATAAGAATTACATATCAAACATAAAAATTTACAACTCAACACTTGACATGTAATACAAAATCATTGTGCTCCCCCTTAGTGTTTACCAAGAATAACCTACAGCAAGGAAAAAACAATTTCTACAGAAAACAAACATTGTTTTGGTAGGTAGGTTTCTTCTCGCCTTTTTGTCAGCTATTGGCAAAAGATTTACCAAGAAGTAAACCAATAACATAGAGATGATAATCTAGAGGGAAAAAAAAAGATCATATGAGATAAAGCATAAAGACTATCATCCAATGAAGGATATCACCATAAGCAGTCAAACCATATTTAGATAGAAAAGAAAGGAATATCTAACATGAGCAAAGTAGATATTACAATAAATTCATCAAAATGACTACCCTAAGATTGGGTAGATCCATCCATAATCCAAAAATTAAAGCCGTTAAGGGCATATCGGAACCAACTAAAAAAAATATATCCAGATTAGTAGCAGACAACCGAAATTAGCAGCAAAATATTAGGCTGTAAGGGTTAAGTGTAAAATAGCACATGAAGATATCCATCAAGGAAAACTAGCCTTCATTGCACAAACATAAAGGCAGAAAATCAAGGAGGACTGGGCTCCAGAGCATCTGCAGAGTCATCCTGGTGACATGACAGATGCGCTACAATGTGTTTCACAGTCCACTGGATAGAATGAACTATTCTCTCCAGACATGACTGGTGTTCAATGAGCTCCTGTTGCTGCTATCTGAGATGGGTGAGAGTGGCATCTAATGAGGCGGAGGAGGCAGGATGTGCAGCCGCAGCCTCTTCTTGAGGCATAAGAACTTCTTTTGAAGCTTCTTCCTTGTTAGCATGAGTACTTGTATCTTGTCTAGAGGTAAGCTGCATTCAGATAGGGCTAATAGTTGTGAATCGGGGGGCTCTAAGAATTGTGCCCTGCTCTCCCTTTATGCTAAATAGATTTGTTAACCGACATATCAACCTATCGAATGGTATCGCACTAGAATTTGACTCGAAGACGGATATGAGTTGATCATAGATCATGGTAGGGAGACACATTGGCTCACTCATTCTGAGTTTGTATAATGTTTCGACCATAAATGGGGTAACCTCGGTGTGTTACCTCCTGGAGGACAGACATTTGCAACAAAGATAACATGGAGAATGCAGTAATCATGAGCCATTTCAGTTGCTCCAAGGGCATTTCCCTTGTGCCACTCAACATTGCGACCGTTGCAAAGAAACTTTGTCCAAACTATTCATTTTTCACCAACTATCATATCTAGTTCCGATGCTTTGTCATTACAAAGAGGGATTTTGATGAGAGAAGTTATCTTGGCCGGAGTAACGTGGTAGGTTTTCCCTCGATAGTTAATAGAAAAATCAAGGGAGTCATGGTCATCTGGTTGTGTACAATGAGACATGAAAGCCTTGACTAGGTTACATCAACGTCCCCTCCAAAAGACAAAATTGGGTCCCAGTCACGATTGTGAAGGATATTGTATACATTGTAAGCATCAAGACATGAAGTGTCAATAGTCTGTTCACAATAATCTTTCTGGCGGCAAAACGGGCCACGATGGGACTCGATGGAGGAGAGGGTTCTTGGGGACATGTAACGCCCTGAAATTCGGGGGTCGAGTATGAACTCAACTCCCGAGTTCCAACGCATCACTTATGCAACATACACAATGATGGTTAAATGTTGTCTGAGTTAGAGCAATAAACATGAATGAGATTATACCAAAACAGTAATTCATACTCCAGTTCAATTATATAGAGGCAAGCAGAAGACTGAAATTGTATATTTAAGGTGTGTAAAGAAATAAAATTTTATGAACACCAGAGTATGAGCACTAACTGAGTACCAATATACATGTACGGTTTCTAAGTCAAAACTCAAAATACAACTCCATAGATAAGTCCTGAAATCCCCGCGATGCAGTCGGCCTAAGCAAAGCCGTCAGAGTACTGCATAAATGAGAACTCATCATGGTCCTCGTCAAAATCGGGCTCCGGCTCCTGAACCGACGCGCCGTCTATACCTGCGACAGAGTCTGATTGGTGTTGCAAGCACCGTCCCGTAACATGGGAGTGAGTAGCTAACTCAGTGGAACAATAAAGCATAGGTTAACATGTTATCAATTCAATCAACCAGTAATGATAAAGCAGTACAAATCAAACAAGTTTAACTACTCTTGTTAAATGCAAGAATGGAATGACATGATGATGTATGCCCTTGCCAACCACCCTCATGCGACATCATCTTACGTTCGCGAATGCTTAACTCCCTCAGTGCTCCACATCTACTAGGCACATGCGCTGCGATGATGAACATGATTACCGAGTTATTATTATTCCATTTCAAACAGCAGTATTGGGAAACTAAGGTACCTCCCTTGTATCATTCCTAAACATGATCCATTCTAGGGTCGTCAATCCTAGTTAATCTCATACGATATTATGGTTTGAGAGGCGTAGCGAAGGCATCACAAAAGGCTCGTCACCCGTCAGCGCGGATACAGATCTCACCGTATGCAGCTCAATTGCTAGCCATCAGCTCGAGTACAGGTCTCACCATACTCGGTTCAATCACTAGCCGTCAGCTTGAGTACAGGTCTCACCGTACTCGGCTCAACTCATACTCTAGTTGATGCGAAAGACTTGTCGCCAATCACAGACCCTTGGAGTATACTCGAAGATACTACAGAGGACTCGTCGCCGTCAGCACGAGTACAGGTCTCATCGTACTCGACTCTCGCCGTAAGTATCGACACGCTCGAATACAGTGTCCCATACCACCGTATTTGGCTCACGAGTTTGGGTTGCTCAATGGTCACTACGGGGAGGCACTTGGCCCCAGCATAGGCCGACAGCTCGGCCACGGTGTCCCATACCACCATGTCTGGCTCATGAGTCTTAGCGGATCGAGGTACCATGGTTAACGGGATCGCCACTGGTAAGTTTGGTACCCTAAGTTCAAACAGTAATGACCAAACATGGTGAACACACATCCAACATATCGGTTTACTTGACGAGCCTGACTAGCTCGAGTGCACAACAAGTTGGACGATATGAAGCGCAAAAGCGCTCCGTGTGGCCAACCACTATCGCCAACCGAAGTACGACTCGGGTTCATCAGACACATCCCTCGTGGCGACATGAATCTCAGCCACAATCTCAAGTCTGGTACCGAATGCTGGACTATAGACATAGTCCCAACCTCAATCAATCTTCAACCATGGCATGTGGAGTAAAGCATGATAAACAAAGTAATACAAGCATGTTAACAGGCATATCATAAGGCATGTTATAAAGCTTGAAGTAAAGCATGTTGTAAAGCATGATGTAGAGTACTATACAAATATGGATACAATTACATACACATCACAAGTGAGTGGTTATAGCGAACCACCATATGGAGGGTATCCTACATGTCTCTAAGGTAGTCGAGAATTCCATATCAGCACCTATCTAAGGCACTAACACTCAAGCATTTACACTCACAAGCATTTACACAAACACTTAGAGTACGCTATTCCAACATACATGACGTATGTTAGCAAAATACGTATTAGGGCTATCCTTTCGCCAAGTGAGTATTTTATCCATGTATATCATAATCATACATCAAATAATCATGACAATTGCATTTCCAAAATTTACACATATACGATATTTCTAGAATACACAATTTCAACATACATAGTGTTTACAAGCGGACATGTATTACGGCGATTCCTTTCGCCAAACAAGTATTTTATCCATATACTATATAATCATACAACAATTAATCATGGCAAACACATTTTCAAAAAAATACGTATACGGTATTTCTACGTATACCTAGAGTATGTGAAATTCCATATTCTACAACGTTAATCGAAACAGAAAACGGAAAGCACTTTGTACATGTGCAATTGCATGCAGATCATGAATCTATCATTATCTGACATTGAAAGTGTTGAAAACCGTAACCTATACACCTAAAGTCCTCACCTTGCCCCTTGGAATCTCAATGAATCAGCAAGGTTGGATGAGCTTCCGTATTCGGGAGTTTTCTAGCCTAAAGAGCGGAATCGGTTAGCCTTTTCACAACCTATAGCCTATACACTTCAAATCAGACCTAGGGTTAGGGTTTCTCACCTTAAGACGGAGTGGATACCGCCAGGAAAGCGCCTGTAAAGAGGCGGTGTAGGGCGTGCGATGATTGAAAACAGCAGGAGGAAGTACACTCACAAATCCCAAGCTTTTCTCTCCCTTTTCTCTCTCTCTAGGGTTTTATCCCAAATTCGTATGGCTGTGAGAGGGGCTGTTCTAAGCCTCTTTTATAGCCTAAAACCTCTCCAAAATAGACTCAGGTTCAAGGGTTACTGCTAATATAGGTATTTCGACACTTTTCCAGCTCAAAAGAGGGGTTCTGGTGGCCCTCCTTGAGCCAAACGTCAGACTTAAGCTCTCCACACATGGATCTACGTGGGATTACATTTTCAACTTGATCAGATTCCCAGATCGCACGTGGCGGACCACTTTCAGTTCAACGGTCAGTGGGCCATGATCCGAAATTCCAAGTACATGTAAATATTCCTGAAATTTTTCTTGATCCGAGGGTGTAATTTGGTCTGATTCTGACGGTCTGGTTGCTTAATACTGATGCGTAAGCGAATGGTGCCAGATCACTATTCCAGATATTTATTCTGTAAAGGGAATAGTGTTTTTCACACTCCCTCGCTCCGGATCCAAACGAATGGCCGTGGGACATCGACTGGACCTGATTTCAGAGGTGCTTGTCAAGCCCAGTGAGGCGGTCCTAGTTCCTTAATTTCGTGTTAATCGGACTTCCGATGTGCGGTCTAGGCCTAATACGAAGTTTCATTTCATTCCCGAGAGCAGCCGGGTAATGAGTTTGATCCTAAACTTTAGGGTAAACTAGAGTCACTAATTTTGCAAGTTTTGGGTCTTGCAGATTGTATTTAAAGCGATCCCAACGGATTTCATGGCTAATCGAGTTTTGTACTTAGTTAACTTTGTTAAATTTCTAAAGGATTTAATCCTAATTGATTTCTGGTCGAGATGGTACTCGAACCAAAGTACGGAAATTTACGAGTCGTTACAGGATGTTGAGTATTTTGATGAATACTCCAACGTCTCTTTACAACACAATGCTTTGTTCTTGTTCTAGAGGACTCACCCTGATCGTGCTTCTTTTTAGTATGACCTTCTCTTGGAGGTGTATAATCTTAGTCAGCCATGGAAGAGAAGGGAGGTAAGAATAACGAAAATGGATGAAAATGAGGAAGACAACTACTAAGGAATATGAGGAATGAAAAGATGTACCTAGAAAATATCGTTAAAACGGTCAAGTTCAGTAGCAAATCCTCCAGCCGAAGTCCAGGGTGAACAAGGAAAAACATTAGGGCAAAAACGAACTGTTTAGAGTCTGACTCTTATAAGCAGCCCCGCTTGATTTCGGTGTCATCGATAGTTGGTTCAGTGCTACCGAAGGTCTCTTAGAAAGGAATTTTTCACTAAATTCTAAAAGATGTACAAGTATATATTTGTCATTTGAATTTGTACATTCAAAGGTATAAAATGGACAACATATATGTCCAACATATGATATAACTTCAAAGATCAAAATTCAATATACATATATGTTCAAAAAGAAATTTTGAGGTAGTAATTCCTGTAAGTGCTATGGTCTCATGCTCCTTTGGTTGTCAAATTTTGTTGTGTCAAAACATCTATCTGTGTCTTGTGTTTGTATGGTGATTTATATGTATTCAAGACACTGCATAAACACTTCATGACGTTGGATGTCTTTAAGAAATACGAAGTGTACTTCATCATCCTATCAATGTTTAAAGCTACAATGTTGAAGTTCAAGTCTCAAGAAACAACTTCAAGACTCAAGAAATGACTTCAAGACTCATAAGCAACGCATGAAGCAGTTTTCACGCTGATGAAGATCTCAAGATTAAAGCTACAACAAGTTCAAGATCTCAAGCTTCATATGGTTCAAATATCTACATTCGTTGAATGGTTGAAGTTCAATGTCCATACGACATGTTTCAGGTTTGACTGACCATAGGTTGACCTTATAAGTAGGTCACTTTGGATACATAAATTAAATGTTTATTTTACATAAGTTTGGTCTATTCTACGACCAGTCCTAGCTCCTGTTCGACCAGTCCTAGCATTGGTTCGACTAGTCCAAGAAATTTCACGACCAGTCCTAAGTTGTTGAAGATTTTCAGAATTTTTTGGTACACCTACGACTAGTCCTGGAGGTCCTTCGACCGGTCGTAGGAGTGTCTTCGACTCGTTCTCGACCAGTCGTAAGGCTATGACTCAAAGTCCAGCAAGCTAATCTATGGTCCTACGACCAGTCGTAGAGAGATACGATCAGTCGTAGGTGACCCACGACCAGTCGTAGGCTTCCCACGACCAGTCGTGGAACGACTTTCAAAGATCGCGCTCAATATTTCAAATATCCGTTAGGGCTACGACCAGTCGAAGGTTTCTAAGACCAGTCGTAGACGCGATTTTTGTTTCTATAAATTGAACACGAAATTCAGAGTTTTGGGAATTCAACTCGATTAAATTCAAGAAACTTCAAGTGATCACTCTGAGATAAGTCTGTGTTTATTTTAAGCTACGCTGTGCTTACTTAATATTCCTTTTTGCTAGCTTTTTTAATTTGATTTTGTTTCTGTATTCCAATCTTATTTGAAAAGAGGAATTACCTTATTCCTTCTTCTTGGAATCAAAATCAAATATAGCTACGCCCAACTAGTTAAAATCTAAAATTTATTAGAATTTAGAACCATATTAAAGTGAGTATTAGAAATTGAACTTTGACATTCAATCATCTACTCCGATTGGTTCTACCGGGCTGCTACAAAAAGGAGAAATCCAGGTATTTTACAATTCTGTAAAATTTCATTCCTTTTGGTTTTGTTTGAGGTTAAGCCAGAAAAATCTCATTGTATTGGTTATCTGAGGAGAGCCAGAAAACTTAGAAAAGAGGGGTTTTTGAATTGTGTAAGCCCGAGTGAAAAAGACACAATTGTAAAGGTTTTGGGTGAACCTATGAAAACCTATTTGATAGTGAACGCTAATATCCCCTGTGTGAGGATATTAGGAGTGGAGTAGCATTCTGTGTGGCTGTTGAAAGACATTGGTGTACACACAGGCGAACCACTATAACTCTTTGTCTTGTGGATTGAATGCTTGCTTAATTTTCATATCTTTTATCATTCAATTGTGTGGAATGTACAAGTGGATGTGAATGTTGTAACTATTTACATTTCAAGCAAGTGTGGGGATTGTTGTAATAATTTAGATCTATATTTCTGCATTTAATTTCAATTCCTTGCTATTCATTTTTTATATTAAAATTGAGTCATTGATCCAAAAGATGTTCTAGAAATAAGGTTGTCCTACCATAAGCCCTTGTTTATTATGGTGTAAGGTTGTCCTTAGAACTGAATTTGTATCAATCTCTCAATACTTATTTATCAAGGTGATTTGATTTCAGCATTGTGAATTGATTTATAATTGTAAGGCTATTGGTTTATTTTATTTCCGCTGATTTTATTTTAATTTGGCATAGTCCTATTCCCCCCCCCCCCCCTCTAGGACATATAGCTTGGCCTTTTCAAGTGGTATCAGAGCCTGATAGCTCATTTTTGTTGCTTTTTTTTGGATTTATTTCCTGAGCTAACGATCTAAGCTATATAAAAAGATGTCAAATTTTGATAGCCTTTCAGTTACTAGGCCTCCACCCTTTGATGGCTCCAACTATGCCTATTGGAAAGCCAGAATGAGGATCTTCCTCAAATCAATGGATGAAAGTGTGTGGCAAGCCACAGTGACTGAATGGAATCCTCCTATCATGGAAGTAACTGGTATTGATGGTTCAAAATCTATGAAAATTACACCGTATTTCCAATGGACCACACTTCAGAAAAATGAGAGTAGTGCAATGCTAAAGCACTAAATGCAATCACTTGCGCACTATCACCGGATGAGTTCAAAAGAATCATATCCTGTGATATTGCAAAGCAAGCCTGGGATATATTAGAAATGACACACGAAGGTACATCAATTGTCAAGAAATCCAAAGTCCAACTCCTCACAACTAAATTTGAAGAAATTCATATGGAGGAAAATGAAATGTTTATGGACTTTTACACTAGATTGAATGACATTGTAAACTCAATGTGGGGTCTTGGCGATAAGATCCCAGAAAGTAAAGTGTGTGCAAAAATACTACGCTCTCTTCCTGAACGGTTCAATTCTAAGATAACCGCAATCCAGGAACTTCGTGATACGGATAATATGAGGGTAGAAGAATTAGTTGGTTCTTTACAAACCTATGAATTAAGTTTTAAAGCTCCTAAAGGTAAATCTATTGCTTTGAAGTCGTCTAAAGGTATTACTCAAGAAAATTCAGATTCAGAAAATTCTGAAGATGATATGGCCCTTTTGGCGAAAAAGTTTTATAAGATTTTCAAAAGTAAGAAAAGAGTCGACTTTCAAAAGGCAAATGAAAAGAAACGTTCTAAACCTAAGTCTAAAACTTAGAAGTCTTTGAAAGATAGTCAATGTTACAACTATCAAGAATATGGGCATTTAGCAAACAAATGTCCTAAAAAGGACAGATCCAAAAGGAAGGGTATGTTGGCTACTTGGGATGAATCGTCTGATTCTGAAGCCTCTTCTGAATCAGAAAATTCAGAAACCGAGTCGGGCAGTGAACTTAAGGCCCTTATGACTCTAGCCAAGTTTACTTTTTCAGATCACGATGATTCAACAAGTGAAGAAAATTTGGATAGTGATCATGAAAATGATGAAGATCTTCAAGATGCTTACATTCCTTATATAAGGAAAGTTGTAAAATTGCTGTCAAACTTAAACTTCAAAAAGAAAAGTTTTTTAAACTCAAAGAATGTTTTGAAACCCTTGTTTTAGAAAAATCCCAAATTTCAGATAGTTTTGAAAAATCAAAGTGTGATCTGGAATTCAAAACCTCCCTAATTGAAAATTTGAAATCTGAAAATGAGAAACTTAAAAATGAAGTATCTTCTCTTCTGAGTTTGAAGGACACATGGAGATATGCCCAAGGTGATCCAAAATTAGAAAAATTATTATCCGGATCAAGAAAATGTGGCGATCGATCCGGGTTGGGCTATGATAAAAACACGTCTCCTAAACAGAAGAATACTCCTTCCAATTTTGTGAAAGGAGAGACTTCTAACTCAAAAGGAAAAGGTACTAGTCAAGTTTTTCTAAAAATACAAAAACTTTTCAAAACCCAAAAGCAGCTATATAAATTTCAAAAATCATATTCGAAACCCACTAGCTGAAAAAATCGTTGATTTACTTAAGGAGGTATTAAAATCTAACTCAGTAGGTCACTCTTACAACTGTAAACAAAAGAAGACCAACTATTCTCCTAAACCCAAAACAGTTCTGAAATGGGTTCCTAAGGTTGCCTGTTTGGTTGCTCACACTGCTTTCAAAGCTACAAGCCTTTCAAAATGGTACCTAGATAGTGGATGCTCCAAACATATGACAGGCGACAAGGCGCTATTCACCGATCTTAAAGATATGACTGATGGGTCAGTCACATTTGGTGATGGTAGCAACTGCAAGATAATTGCCAAAGGTACGGTACAACTCTATAACCTTCCCTTATTTAAATATGTTTTATATGTTGAAGGTTTAAAACACAACCTGTTGAGCATATCTCAAATATGCGATAACAACCATAGTGTTAAATTTTCTAATCAAGGTTGTGAAATTATAAACGAAAAGGGTTCTGTAATATTAACTGGTCGCAGAACTTCTGAAAACTGCTATATAGTAAGCGATGGTAGCTCATCTAAACAAACGTGCTACATGGTCCATACCGATGAGACAGAATTATGGCATAAACGCCTCGGACATGTACACTACCGAAATTTATACAGATTGAACAAAGGAGAACTAATTAGAGGTCTACCTAAGATGCAAAAAGTACAAGATTTGTGGTGAATGCCAGTATGGTAAACAAACTAGGAGCTCTCACAAAAAGGTGAACTCCAATACCACCACAAGACCACTCGAGCTTCTCCACATGGATCTTATAGGACCAACAAGAACGGAAAGTCGAGGTGGCAAAAAATACATCTTAGTTATCGTAGATAATTATACAAGATACACTTGGGTTTCATTCTTGAGGGACAAATCAGAAACCCTTGATGAAGTGAAAAAGATTATAAAACGGATTCAAACTGAAAAATGTTCTCAAGTCAACAAGATCCGTAGTGATCATGGATCCGAATTTGAAAATAGCGGTTTTGAGAAATTCTGTAGCGATCAGGGAATATCGCATGAATTCTCTGCACCTAAGACTCCTCAACAAAATGGAATTGTCGAGAGGAAAAATAGAGTGCTTCAAGAAATGGGAAATGTTATGTTAAATAGCATGAAGCTCCCTAGGAATCTCTGGGCTGAAGCAGTGAATACTGCCTGCTACATTATTAACCGTGTTTATATTTACAAATCTAGTGATAAAACGGCTTATGAAATGTGGTTTGAGAAAAAGCCTTCTGTCAAATACTTTCGAGTTTTTGGCACAAGTGCTATATTTTGCATGACCGTGAAAATTTGGGAAAGTTCGACACTAAAAGTGATGAAGGGATCTTTTTAGGATATTCTTTAAACAGTTGTGTATATCGTGTTCTGAACAACAGGACCGGTGTGATTCAAGAGTCAATAAATGTTGTGATTGACGATCATTTGAATGCACCTGTCCCTAGTTCAGATAATGATGAAGTTCTTATACTTGAAAAACAAGAAACATCATCAAGTGAAACTAATTCTAAATAAAGGACTGTTAAAGATCATCCACCTTCTCAAATACTTGGAAACCCTCTCACTGGTGTGCGCACTCGTAGACAATTAGAGGACATATGTAACTACGTATGCTTTACATCCCAGATAGAACCGGTTAACGTGAAAGAAGCACTTTCGGATGAAAACTGGATAGTTGTGATGCAGGAAGAACTTAATCAGTTTGTCAGAAATGATGTCTGGTACCTTGTTCCTAGACCTAAAGATAAACATATTATTGGAACAAAATAGATTTTCAAAAACAAATCTAATGAACTTGGAAATATTATTCGAAATAAAGCAAGGCTAGTTGTACAGGGGTATACACAAATTGAAGGTATTGACTATAATGAAACATTTGCCCCTGTAGCTCGTCTTGAATCAATCAGACTTTTTATCTCTATTGCTTGGTTTAGGAAGATTAAAATTTACCAAATGGATGTAAAAAGTGCCTTTTGAATGGTGATTTACATGAAGAGGTATATGTTGAACAACCTACAGGGTTTGAAGATCCTAAATTTACTGACCATGTGTATCATCTTAAGAAGGCTCTCTATGGTCTGAAACAAGCTCCCAGAGCATGGTACGAAAAACTGACTAAGTTTTTACTGAGTCATAATTTTCAGATGGGATGTGTTGATAAGACGCTCTTTGTTAAGAAACATAACGATGATATTCTAATGGTTCAAATATATGTTGACGATATTATTTATGGATCAACCTGTACTAACATGACTGTTGAGTTTGCAGATTTAATGAAATCGAAATTTGAAATGAGCATGGTTGGAGAATTAAATTATTTCCTAGGGTTGCAAAAACAACAACCTGATGGATTTTTATCTCTCAAACCAAATATGCTCTGAATTTAATTACGAATTTGGATTTGAGAATGGTAAAAATTTTGATACTCCTATGAGTACAACTTTGAGACTCTCAAAAGACTCTACAGGTAATGATGTGGATCCTAAATTGTATCGTAGTTTGATTGGTAGTTTGCTTTATTTGACTGCAAGTAGACCAGATATCGCTTTGAGTGTTGGTATTTGTGCTCGTTATCAGTCAAATCCTAAAGAATCTCACTTAACTGCTGTTAAGCGGATTATGCGATATGTCGTAAGTTCTGCTAAACTGGGTCTCTGGTATCCACATAAGACTAGTGTTCAATTAGCCGGGTACTCAGATGCTGACTGGGCTGGAAACATTGATGATAGGAAATCAACCAGTGGTGGTTGTTTCTACATTGGAAATTGTCTTGTTTCTTAGTTTAGCAAGAAGCAAAGTTCTATATCGCTATCAACAGCTGAGGCTGAATATATTGCTGCTGGAAATGCATGTACTCAGCTTGTTTGGATGAAACGTATGTTAAGCGATTTTGGAATTACACAGGATTCTATGATTTTGTTTTGTGATAATTCCAGTGCAATAAATATCTCAAAAAATTCAGTTCAGCATTCACGTACTAAGCATATTGACATTAGATTTCATTACATTCGTGAATTAGTGGAAGAAAAATTAATATATTTTGATTACATTCCAACTAAGACTCAACTTGCGGACATTTTCACTAAACCGCTCGACAAAAGCAGGTTTAATAAATTAAAGTTTGATCTCGGTATGTGCAATTTAAATTGAATTTGCATGCTTTGGTGTATCATAATGTACATATGTTTGATGTTTTATTTGCTTAAATTTGGAAATCATTTGAAAATTGCAAATTTTAGTCAGTACTCTCGACCAGTCGTGAGTGTACACGACCGGTCGTAATACGACCGGTCGAACACATCCACGGCCGGTCGTGAAACTCGTGAATTCACTTTATTTTGGAGATTTGGCTCTTCTTCTTCATTTCCTTTTGTCTCTACAACGAGCCTAGCCTCGACCGGTCGAACCCACCTTCATGATACTTCAAGGTTAGTGGTTCTTTTACAATTTTCTTGCAGATTCTTGTTATTGGTGTTTCAAATTTCACTCTTGTAGAATCTATTTGCTCTTTCATTGCAAGTTTGGAGTTTTCTCTTGAAAAATCTGTTCTATCAAAACCCCACTTCTTCTTCTTGCATCTTATAGTTTCTTTGATTCCTCCTTTGAAAATGGATGCTAGGGGTAAAAAGAAATACACGTGGTCCCTCTTCATCTAGATCAGCATCTATTACGCAACGTCATCTTCGCTCTCCCGAAAATGATCCTTCAGATGCACGGGATTTGCGTATGCGCAATATTATAGTTGAGCGTCCTGTTAATGTTAATCACATTGCTTCCTTTAGTATCCTTCCTCTGTTGCAATCTGTGGGATGGGATAACATCTTACATTGGGGTGGAGCTGCATACCAGTCCATTGCCCAATCCATGTTTGCATGTATTTGTGATTCTTCTCTTGAGAATTTAACCTTTAAAATTGATACTCAAGAAGGCTTATTTTCGGTGGATCGACATTTGATAGCTCACCTTATGAAAATTCCTGTCAATGATGAGGGCATTCCGATTCATATATTACATGACAATTCTCAGAATCTGAACGACAAATGCTTACTAAGATTTGTGTAATTTGGATGTTCACTGGACTCATAAAGGTCATGCACTTCCCTTAAGGTACTTGTTACCCAGACACAGAGTGCTTCACAGGATTTTCATTTCAAATCTATATCTGCGTTCTTGTAATAAAACCGAACTCACTGCATTCATGGTTGTGTTTTGCATTCTGTCATCTCTGGTGCGAAAATCTGTCTACCTTCGTTAATTTGTCACTCCATTCTTTTGTCTCGTCACCATCCAGGTCATAGTGATATTCCCTTTGGTTATTTGATGACTATGCTCGCCAATCATATGCTCGTGGCTATGCCTGTTAGAGAAAAACCCATCCATCATTTCCCTTTTAATAATTCCAATATTAACAAGATGAATTTAGAATTGGCTCCTGCCCAAGTGGATGCTGGTAGCAGTGGTGCTGAAGCAGGAAATGCAGATCAAGCTGGTGATCTTCCTGGAGACGTAAATATGGATGATTTATTTGAAGAATTTGAGTCAGACTCGGCTGATGATCCTGACTTTCAGCCTTCTGATTTTGATGAGAGGTTGAATTCTCTTCAAGAACAGGTGGCTCAAATTCGTGTTACCCAAGACACTCAATTTTCTTATTACGCAAATATATGAGGCGGGTTGCTAGGGGTTTACACAAAAGTGATCCATCTACTCCTGCTCCCTCTTCTGGTTCTGACTGAATTTTTATTTAGTTTGTAATAACTAATATTTTTCTTTGCTTTTAGTCTGAACTTTGCTTGCTTACTGACTTTTTGTTGAATTATGCACTATGCTCTCTTGCATCTATATTCCATCTCCTATTTTCCTTATCCTTGCTGCCCTTCTTCCTTTGTCATTTTGTGTCAAAAAGGGGGAGAAGTTTTGGGAGGCTTTGGCTTTGGTTGGATTTAATGATTATGATTAGTTTCATTCATGTCTATTTAAATATGGATGTGCTTCTATTACTCAGGGGGAGTTAAGCTTCTCAGGGGGAGTTATGCTAGATATTGCTTATGATGTCTATATAACTGGTGCATGATTCTCTATTTGAACCTGTTGTGCCTGTACTTCTCTTATTTCTATTGGAAGTATTATTATTTGGGTGTTTTGTCACAAATTTGACAAAGGGGGAGATTGTAAGTGCTATGGTCTCATGCTCCTTTGGTTGTCAAATCTTGTTGTGTCAAAACATCTATCTGTGTCTTGTGTTTGTATGGTGATTTATATGTATTCAAGACACTGCATAAACACTTCATGACGTTGGATGTCTTTAAGAAATATAAAGTGTACTTCACTTCATCATCTTATCAATGTTTAAAACTACAATGTTGAAGTTCAAGTCTCAAGAAACAACTTCAAGACTCAAGAAATGACTTCAAGACTCATAAGCAACGCATGAAGCAGTTTTTACGCTGATGAAGATCTCAAGATTAAGGCTACAACAAGTTCAAGATCTCAAGCTTCATATGGTTCAAATATCTACATTCGTTGAATGGTTGAAGTTCAATGTCCATACGACATGTTTCAGGTTTGACTGACCTTAGGTTGACCTTATAAGTAGGTCACTTTGGATACATAAATCAAATGTTTATTTTACATAAGTTTGGTCTATTCTACGACCAGTCCTAGCTCCTGTTCGACCAGTCCTAGCATTGGTTCGACTAGTCCAAGAAATCCACACGACCAGTCTTAAGTTGTTGAAGATTTTCAAAATTTTTTTGGTACACCTACGACCAGTCCTGGAGGTCCTTCGACCGGTCGTAGGAGTGTCTTCGACTCGTTCTCGACCAGTCGTAAGGCTACGACTCAAAGTCCAGCAAGTTAATCTATGGTCCTACGACCAGTCGTAGAGAGATATGACCAGTCGTAGGTGACCCACGACCAGTCGTAGGCTTCCCACTACCAGTCGTGGAACGACTTTCAAAGATCGCGCTCAATATTTCAAATATCCGTTAGAGCTACGACCAGTCGAAGGTTTCTAAGACCAGTCGTAGACGTGATTTTTGTTTCTATAAATTGAACACGAAATTCAGAGTTTTGGAAATTCAACTCGATTCAATTCAAGAAACTTCAAGTGATCACTCTGAGATAAGTTTGTGTTTATTTTAAGCTACGTTGTGCTTATTTAATATTCCTTTTTGCTAGCTTATTTAATTTGATTTTGTTTCTGTATTCCAATCTTATTTGAAAAGATGAATTACCTTATTCCTTCTTCTTGGAATCAAAACCAAATATAGCTACGCCCAACTAGTTAAAATCTAAAATCTATTAGAATTTAGAACCATATTAAAGTGAGTATTAGAAATTGAACTTTGACATTCAATCATCTACTCCGATTGGTTCTACCGGGCTGCTACAAAAAGGAGAAATCCAGGTATTTTACAATTCTGTAAAATTTCATTCCTTTTGGTTTTGTTTGAGGTTAAGCCAGAAAAATCTCATTGTATTGGTTATCTGAGGAGAGCCAGAAAACTCAGAAAAGAGGGGTTTTTGAATTGTGTAAGCCCGAGTGAAAAAGACACAATTGTAAAGGTTTTGGGTGAACCTGTGAAAACCTATTTGATAGTGAACGCTAATATCCCCTGTGTGAGGATATTAGGAGTGGAGTAGCATTCTGTGTGGCTGTTGAAAGACAGTTGGTGTACACACAGGCGAACCACTATAACTCTTTGTCTTGTGGATTGAATGCTTACTTAATTTTCATATCTTTTATCATTCAATTGTGTGGAATGTACAAGTGGATGTGAATGTTGTAACTATTTACATTTCAAGCAAGTGTGGGGATTGTTGTAATAATTTAGATCTATATTTCTGCATTTAATTTCAATTCCTTGCTATTCATTTATTTATATTAAAATTGAGTCATTGATCCAAAAGATGTTCTAGAAATAAGGTTATCCTACCATAAGCCCTTGTTTATTATGGTGTAAGGTTGTCCTTAGAACTGAATTTGTATCAATCTCTCAATACTTATTTATCAAGGTGATTTAATTTCATTATTGTGAATTGATTTATAATTGTAAGGCTATTGGTTTATTTTATTTCCGCTAATTTTATTTTAATTTGGCATAGTCCTATTCACCCCCCCCCCCCCCTCTAGGACATATAGCTTGGCCTTTTCAATTCCTCAGATCTGACAGTTAGTACAAATGGGCTATTTGGTTATGTTTATATTGCATGTATCCCAACATATTTTTGGAGACTTCCAAATCTGTTGGCATCTAGCGGTTTTGTTAATTTATCGGCGAGTTGTTGCTCGGTAGGCACATGTGCTAGTATAATGATGTTCTCTTTGACATGTTGACGAATGAAGTGATGTTCAATGTCTATGTGCTTTGTGCGAGAATGTTGGACTGAATTTTTCAAAATATTGATGGTACTTGTATTGTCACAAAATAGTGTCATTGTAGATTATGTAATGCCATAATCCAGCAACATTTGCTTAATCCATAGAAGTTGTGCACAACAACTACCTACTGCAATGTATTCAACTTCAGCAGTGGATAGTGAGATTGACTTTTGCTTTTTACTGTGCCATAATACAAGACAATTACCAATATAAAAACAACCTCCACTGGTTGACTTACGATCATCAATGTTTCGAGACCAGTCAGTATCTGAATACCCAACAATAATGGTAAATATGTCAAAGGGGTATCATAAGCCGTACTCAGTAGTCCCAGCCACAAACCGTATAATCTTTTTCACCGCGGATAAATGTGATTCTTTGGGATTGACCTGAAATCTAGTGCATGTACCAACACTAAATGAGATATCTGGCTGATTCGTGGTTAGGTAAAGTAAGCTGCCAATCATACTGCAATACAAGTGCTGATCTACACTCTTTCCATTGATATTTTTAGAAAGTTTAAGAGTGGTGCTCATGGGAGTATTATGAGTGTGGCTAGAGTCAAATCCAAATCTCTTTATTAGATCATTTGCATACTTGGACTGACATATGAATATTCCATTAGCCATTTGTTTTACTTGTAATCCTAGAAAGAAGTTCAGCTCACCAACCATGCAAATCTCAAATTCAGATTTCATCAATTCAGCGAATTCATGAGCTGCATCTTCGCAAGTGGATCCAAAAACAATATCATCCATGTAAATTAGGGCAATGAGCAAGATATCCCAGTATTTTGCGTAAATAGTGTCTTATCAACACTCCCCCTATAAAAATTATGGTTGAGCAGAAATTGCATTAAGTGCTCATACCATGCTCGGGGAGCTTGCTTTAGACCATAAAGTGCTTTACTCAATTTGTATACGTGTTGAGGGTATTTGGGATACAGAAATCCTTTTAGTTGTTTTACATACACTTCTTCCCCAAGTACACCATTGAGAAAGGCGCTCTTAACATCCAGCTGGAATAGTTTGAATTTCAATGCACACGTAATAGACAAGAATTTGTATGAACTCAAGACGAGCTACAGGGGCAAACGACTCATCAAAATCGATGCCCTCAATTTGTGAGTAGCCTTATGCCACGAGTCTAGCCTTGTTCCTTACTATATTTTCCAGATTCATCAGATTTGTTCTTGAAAACCTATTTGGTTCCGATGATATTTGTATTATGTGGCTTGGGAACTAGCTATCACACCTTATTCCTTTCAAATTGATGAAGCTCTTCTCGCATAACTACTATCCAAAATTCATCTTAGAGAGTTTCTATGACATTTTTAGGCTTAATTTTCGAGGTGAAGCACAAATGACTAACAATGCCCTCAAGTTGGCATCAAGTTTTCACACCATCATTAGGATCTCCAATGATTTGATTGATGGGATGATCCTTAATGAAAGGTAGATTGTTAGACAGTTGAGGTTCAGGAGAGGAGGTGGATTTGTTATCTGATTTACCTATTATGCATTAGTCCACTTCATCCTTAATGTCAATTTGAGGACTATTTTCATCATGTGGTTGGTCATCAACAACCACATTGACAGATTCTTAAATGGTTAGTGTCCTCAAATTGTATACTCTATAAGCATGACTATTAGTAGAATATCCTAGAAAAATACCTTCGTCACTTCTAGAGTCAAACTTGCCTAGATGTTCTTTCTCTTTAAGAATATAACATTTACTACCAAAGACACTAAAATATTTTACACTAGGTTGTTTGTCACTCCATAGTTCATATGGAGTCTTATTTAATCCCGCTCTAAGATATACCCTATTTATTATATAGCAGGCGGTATTGACAGCTTCGACCCAAATACTTTTAGCCATGTTTTTACTATTGAGCATAACAGAGCCCATTTCCTACAATACCCGATTTTTTCTTTCCATCACTCCATTCTGTTGAGGTGTTTTTAGAGTTGAGAATTCATGTCTGACTCCCTATTTGTCACAATAAATTTCAAATT
This sequence comes from Magnolia officinalis, assembly GCA_021015155.1. NCBI lineage: Eukaryota > Viridiplantae > Streptophyta > Magnoliopsida > Magnoliales > Magnoliaceae > Magnolia > Magnolia officinalis. Next base: position 7,248 of record JAJHSJ010001375.1, on the reverse strand, counting down.
GATCATTCTCAAACTCCTCACTATGATCACTCTTAATACGACTTATACAATATCCCTTTTCATATTGAATTCATTTTGTCATCTTTTGGAATTCATCAAAAGCATCAGATTTTTCTCGAAGAAAAGTTATCCAAGTAAATATGGTATAATCATCCACTACTACAAAAAAATATCTCTTTTTCCTGTGGCTCTCATCTTTGGTAGGTCCCATTATATCCATGTGCAATAGGTCAAGTGGTTTGAAAGTTGCTATGATGGTTGTCTTTTTGTGTCCAACCTTTATCTGTTTGCCTTTAAGACAATCACCACACACAATCTTTTCCTTCTTTCTGATCTTAGGGAGACATCTCACGAAGTTTCTTAAGCTTAACTTCGCCAAATTTCGGTAGTGGACATGCCCAAGTCTTTGATGTCACAACTTGGATTCATTGTTTAGGCCCATGTGGCATTTTGTGGATGGGACACTTCCTCCACTACTCTCAATTACATAGCAATTGTCACTTGTGCGAAGACCTTTCATGACAAGTTTGCCTATACGATCTAAGATCTTGCATACATTTTTGGAGAAAGTCATAGAATGTTCTTTGTCACAAATTTGGGAAATGCTTAGGAAATTGTGTTTTAGTCCCTCTATGCAAAGAACATTTTTAATCTTAGGCAAGCCAGGCCCAGATACTATTCCTTGTTCAACAATCTTGGCTGAGCTAGTGACTGACCCACCATCAAATTCTGAATACTCACAAAACTAGGTCCAATCACCTGTCACTACAAGAAATATGGTTTTTACTGACGAAACATTTACCGACGAAATTTTTTTCGTTGGTAAAAGTCATCTTTATCGATGAAAATTTTACCGACGAAATATAATTTCGTAGGTAAAAGTCATCTTTACTGACGAAAATTTTCGTAGGTAAAGGGTGTTTTAAATTTTTGAAAAAACAAAAAATCAAAAAGTTTACTTTTACATACGAAATATGATTTCGTAGGTAAAAACCATCTTTACCGATGAAAATTTTCGTAGGTAAAGGGTGTTTTGAATTTTAGAAAAAAACAAAAAATCAAAATGTTTACTTTTACCAACGAAATATAATTACCTACGAAATATAATTTCGTAGGTAAAAGCCATCTTTAGCGACGAACATTTTCGTAGGTAAAGGAAGTTTTGAATTTTAGAAAAAACAAAAAATTGAAAAGCTTACTTTTACCTACGAAATATAATTTTGTAGGTAAAAGCCATCTTTACCGATGAAAATATTTGTAGGTAAAGGGTGTTTTGAATTTTTGAAAAAACAAAAAATCAAAAAGCTTACTTTTACCTACGAAATATAATTTCATAGGTAAAAGCCATCTTTATAGACGAAAACGTTCGTCGAGAATAATTATATAATTTTTGTTTTCGAAAGTTTTCCTGCTAACTTAACAAGTTTCGCTGTAAGAGTTTTACCGACGAATTGTTTCATAGGTAAAAATATATCACAATACTTTTACTGACGAAACTGTTCGTCGAGAATAATGATATAATTTTTACCTTAGAAAGAGTTTTACCAACGAATAGTTTTATTGGTAAAAATATTTCACAACACTTTTGCCTACGAAACTATTCATAGGAAAAAAATGTGGATGAGACTTTTACCTACAACAATTTTCGTAGGTAAAAATCGTGGATGAGACTTTTACCTACGAAATGTTTCGTAGGTGAAAAACGTGGAAGAGACTTTTACCTACGAAATATTTTGTAGGTAAAAGTCTTTTTTTATTATTCAATATTCTAGCACAAAATTCCTGATATACACCTGTTACAATATATTTCATCATGATATACACCTGTTATATAATATATTTCATCGTATTCACATTCACATTCATCTAAACCCAAACTACGTAAATCCATCCAAACATAAACTACATTCATCCAAACATAAACTAAATCCATCCAAACACAAACAATCTTATCCACATCACATTCATCCACGCATAAATACATATAAGTTTAACATCATAAATAAAATAAAATAAAAATATTCAAAGCCTATTTCCTAGGGGGGCTCATAAAATTCAGTTTAGTGAACACATCGCCGACAGTGCACACACACCTAAGTCCTTACTCATGCCTTCATGGTAGATTCAAAATAGTTTCAATACAAGGTCACGAGTTCAAGTACCCATTGTGGCCGTAAGCGAATCTGGTGTGTGAGTGTGTGTTAAAAGAAAAGGAAAGAAAAAAAAAATGCTGATTTATCTTTTGGGTTGAGCCTAATGGTACTTGGTGATTTCTCATCAAGTAGAAATTATTATTAGATTTTTTTAAAAAGGTGAGATTAGGCCCCTTATAATTATATTAACATGATAAAATGTTGTACGTATATTTGAGCAGACACCACAAAATAAACAATCCTATGGGAAAAAAAATGGAAAGAGAGAGAACATATGAGAGGTGATCCTTATCTCCTTTGATGGATTCAAGTTGCATGTGCGCTACCCAACTTCCTATAGGGAGAAGTTATATGGGTCTTGGAATAATGTTGGTGACAAATCCACCTTGTCTATTAATATTATCATATCGTGTTAGGACATGACTCTAAAAATGAGATAAATCCAAAATCTCAAATAATCTATGCTATAAGGGATAGTGGAGATGGAAATAGATGCATTGTGATGCTTGAGTTCGAGTATGCTTGCCAACAAAGTAAAATTTTCTTGTTTGTTGCCATGTGATTGGGCTACATTATTACATCAATCAGGTTCGGGTTTGGGATCGAGTTTGGGTTTGGGTTTTCAAGTTTAGGTTTAGGTTTAGGTTAGGGAATTGAGATTAGGATTAGGTGTAGGTTTAGGTTTAGGGATTTGAGAATACATTTAGGTTTTAGATTAGGTTTAGGTTATAGGTTTAGGTTAAGGTTAGGTTATAGGTTATAAGTTTAGGTTATAGGTTATAGGTTAAGGTTTAGGTTATAGGTTTTGGTTTAGGTGAAGGATATAGTTTAGATTTAGGTTATAGGTTTAGGTTAAGGTTTAGGTTTTGGTTATAGGTTATAGGTTATAGGTTAAGGTTAAGGTTTAGGTTTTGGTTATAGGTTATAGGTTATAGGTTATAGCTTTAGTGAATTGAAAATAGGTTAAGGTTTAGGTTTAGGAAATCGGGTTCAGGTTTGGGATCGGGTTTAGGTTTGGGTTTTCAAGTTTAGGTTTAGGTTTAGGTTAGGGAGTTGAGATTAGGATTAAGTGTAGGTTTAGGTTTAGGGATTTGAGAATACATTTAAGTTTTAGGTTTAGGTTTAGGTTTTAGGTTATAGGTTAAGGTTTAGGTTTTAGGTTTAGGTTAAGGTTAAAGTTAGGTTATAGGTTATAAGTTTAGGTTATAGATTATAGGTTATAGGTTAAGGTTTAGGTCATAGGTTTTGGTTTAGGTTAAGGTTATAGGTTTAGGTTTAGGTTGAGGTTAAGGTTTAAGTTTAGGTTATAGGTTTAGGTTAAGGTTTAGGTTTAGGTTATAAGTTATAGCTTTAGGGAATTGTGAATAGGTTAAGGTATAGGTTTAGGAAATCGGGTTCGGGTTCGGGATCGGGTTTAAGTTTGGGTTTTCAAGTTTAGGTTTAGGTTTAGGTTAGGGAGTTGAGATTAGGTGTAGGTTTAGGTTTAGGGATTTGAGAATACATTTAGGTTTTAGGTTTAGGTTTAGGTTATAGGTTTAGGTTAAGGTTAAGGTTAGGTTATAGGTTATAGGTTATAAGTTAAGGTTTAGGTCATAGGTTTTGGTTTAGGTTAAGGTTATAGGTTTAGGTTTAGGTAATTGAGAATAGGTTAAGGTTTAGGTTTAGGAAATCAGGTTCGGGTTCGGGATCGGGTTTAGGTTTGGGTTTTCAAGTTTAGGTTTAGGTTTAGGTTAGGGAGTTGAGATTAGGATTAGGTGTAAGTTTAGTTTTAGGGATTTGATAATACATTTAGGTTTTAGGTATAGGTTTAGGTTTTAGGTTTAGGTTTAGGTTATAAGTTTAGGTTATTGGTTTAGGTTTAGGTTAGGTTATAGGTTAAGGTTTAGGGAATTGAGTTTAGGTTATATGTTATAGGTTATAGGTTTAGCTTATAGGTTATACGTTATAGGTTAAGGTTTAGGTTATAGGTTAAGGTTTAGGTTTAGGTTTAGGTTATAGGTTTAGGTTTAGGTTATAGGTTTTGGGATTTGAGAATAGGTTTAGGTTATAAGTATAGGTTTAGGTTAATGTTGTAGGTTATAGGTTTAGGTTATAAGTTTATGTTAATGTTGTAGGTTATAGGTTTAGGTTATAGGTTTAGGTTTAGGGATTTGAGAATACATTTTGGTTTTAGGTTTAGGTTTAGGTTTTACGTTTAGATTAAGGTTACAGGTTTAGGTTTAGGTTTAGGTTTAGGTTATAAGTGTAGGTTATAGGTTTAGGTTTAGGTTAGGTTATAGGTTAAGGTTTAGGGAATTGAGTTTAGGTTATAGGTTAAGGTTTAGGTTATAGGTTAAGGTTTTGGGAATACATTTAGGTTTTAGGTTTAGGTCTTGAGAATACATTTAGGTTTAGGTGTAGGTTTAGGTTTTAGGTTTAGGTTAAGGTTATAGGTTTAGGTTTTAGGTTTAGGTTAGGTTTAGGTTTAGGTTATAGGTTATAGGTTATAGCTTTAGGGAATTAAGAATAGGTTAAGGTTTAGACTTAGGAAATCAGGTTCGGGTTCGGGATCGGGTTTAGGTTTGGGTTTTCAAGTTTAGGTTTAGGTTAAGGAGTTCAGATTAGGATTAGGGGTAAGTATGGGTTTAAGGATTTGTGAATACATTTAGGTTTTAGGTTTAGGTTTAGGTTTTAGGTTATGGTTATGGTTATAGGTTTAGTTTTAGGTTATAGGCTTTAGGATTTGAGAATAGGTTTAAGTTATAAGTATAGGTTTAGGTTAATGTTGCAGGTTATTGATTTAGGTTTAGGTTTAGGTTTAGGGATTTGAGAATACATTTACGTTTTAGGTTTAGGTTTAGGTTAAGGTTACAGGTTTAGGTTTAGGTTTAGGTTATAAGTGTAGGTTATATGTTTAGGTTTAGGTTAGGTTATAGGTTAAGGTTTAGGGAATTAAGTTTAAGTTATAGGTTATAGGTTAAGGTTTAGGTTATAAGTTTAGGTTAAGGTTTAGGTTTAGGTTATAGGTTTAGGTTTAGGGATTTGAGAATACATTTAGGTTATAGGTTTAGGTTTAGGTTATAGGTTTAGGTTTAGGTTATAAGTGTAGGTTATAGGTTTAGGTTTAGGTTAGTTTATAGGATCTCAAATAACCACCATGGTGGGTCCCAGGAAGTAATCAGTGGTCGGGGGCACTGTCCCCACCATGATGTTTAGTTTTAGGTGTAGGTTTAGGTTTAGGGTTATACCAGGGTCTACTCTAACAATTTCGAGCTAATACATAAACACGGCCTGTCCAAATCACCAGGCCACTCCAATATTGTCCATATGAAATGGACAACTTCATCATGGTCATAACAGCGGTTCCCACCTTCCAAAGACCCCCGCTCAACATCCGGATAGCTCCGACGCACATCCGGGTCTGCTCCATCAATTTCGAGAAAATACATAAACACGGCCTGTCCAAATGGCCAGGCCACTCTAATGTCGTCCATAGGAAATGGACAGCTTCATCATGGTCATAACTACGGTTCCCACCTTTCAGGGATCCCCGTTCAACATCCGGATAGCTCCGACGCACATTCGGGTCTGTTCCATCAATTTCGAGCTAATACATTTAAAAACAATCTAGGCATCTATTTTTTTGTGGATGAGAACCAATCTTCCAAACTATTCATCAGGCAGTCCCTACAATGGAATATTCCATCTATATAACAATTGACCAACAAATGAGATTCAATCTTCCAGACTATTCATCAGGCCATCCACACAAGAAACAATCCCGATTATACAGGAGTTCAACATCTATAAAATAAAAAATTACAACTTAGAATACAAAATTCAAAGAAGAAGAAGAAATCACTTGAAATGTATCATAATGCATGAAGAAGAATATTGTGTGGTAATGTCATCTCTTATCTAATTTGTTCATAAGCTCACACAGACATGTATGAAGGGAAAACACAACTATCAACTTAGATCCATTCATAAGCTCACAGAGACATGAATGAAGGGAAAACACAACTAATTATGATATTGTTTGCATGATTAATGGTTCCATATGGCTGGAACTTCTTCATTCTCCATATGGTTGGAACTTCTCCAATAGAAACTAAAATGATCCCTAAAGATTCGGTTGCATTAAACCTTATTTTATGAGGATGAGTTTGGCTCTACTTTTTGAAGAGTTATCAGAAATGATGAAACAATACTCATGTCAGTACAAAGGAGCTCATTCTTTTATAATAAAACACTGAAAATCCTTCACATATAACTAGTGCGGATTTTCATTAGACCTCCACCCATATCCTTTGGATTTTCATTAGAGCCTTTAACTTAAGCCAAAGAAATCCTTCACATATAATTGGTACGGATTAGGTAGTTAGGCCGGCACTACCTTCAATGGAGTGTGGTGGAGATGTGATTGATGGAGAGCTATACTGTCAGAGATGGGTGGATACCTTTATTTAAAAGGTTTTCGACCTACTACATATGGCATGGACGACTAATCACATCATAACACCAGGACTAATGATGGTGTTAAGGCTTACAACATAATAGGTATACCAGAATCATAAGTGTGGTTTTGGACCATGGCCATCCACGGTAACCCAGCTAATGAATGGCTTCCAGCTAAACCCTAAATAAAGGCTTTCGGCTATTGGAAACCACCATTGGTTGAATAAAGTGACATGAGGCGCATAAAGTAGATAACAACAATGAAGACTCCATGACAGCAAAACTCAATTTTAAAAGCAACTAATATGGATAACAACTAAGATGTGGTTTTTATTTATTTATTTATTTATTTTTAACACAGATTATACCATCCAAAATTTTCAGTAAAAAACCACATCTAAGGATTATCCTGTTAAAAGATTCCAGCAAATCAAAACCGCACAAAAATATTTCATTTTTTCTTGGCATCCATTAATTCAAAAAACATGACAGCCATCCAGTAGTATCTAAACCAGCCTTCTAAAACTTGTAACATCTAAGCCAGTTGCACATGAAACAATGGATTTTACATATACCTAAAAAGCACATTACAAAGATGTAAGACTGCCCACCAACCTAAGAATCTAGAATGAATGAGTAAAAGTAATTAATAGATAAA